>MU591762.1:7284828-7430684 GCA_024362625.1 Silurus asotus | reverse complement strand
ACACACACACACACACACACACACACACACACACACACACACAAACACTCCTGCAGCTAATTCTGATTCTATTCACTCATGAAAACACGTTTTACAAATCCCACCTGCTCCCATAGATATCATTGACCAATATTTGTAATAGGTCTGGCTTCTGAATCAATCACAATCCTGTAGACATTATTTCCTATTCGCCCCATCTGATACTCTTGACCAGTCTCATCTTGATCAATTCCAACCATATCCTCCAATAATCTTGACCCCTCCCTCTCGCTGTACTTCCTTCCACTCCTTCTAATCTAACCCATCCCTGTCCTGCAGATATTCGTGACCAATCACAGAGCAGGACTGCTGACCCTTTTTTTTGACGAATACTGCCTGCTTGCACAGACCAACCCCATTTGATCAACCCCACATACATTCTTGACTAATCCCAACCACTCTAGGAGAAAGTCTTTACCAATCTTGCCTACTTGCGCAGACATTCTTTCAAATCCCGCCTGCTCCCAAAGACATTACTCATCAACCCCATCCATTTTAATAGCAACACCTACCTTGCCCACTCCTGAAGACACTTTTCAACAACCCTGGACATCTCCGAAAAAAAGTCTTGACTAGTTCTACTATTGTTTAGCAATGTACAGTAATCGCCTGTTTATCAGGGTGGTTATGTTCCAAAAACCACCTGTGATAAATGAAAAACTTTACACATACAAAAAACATTTGCAAGAATATAGTGAGATGTATTTTGTGCAAATTTGTAAAAATACAGTACACTGTATCACATTTATAGTGAGTGCATGTACTGTACAGTATTAACATTTTATTTTATTTCATAATTAATAATTATATTTTTTTTTATAAATTTCATTATTTCAACATAAAACTCTATAAAAACTATTCCCTATAAGTTTTTTTGGTCTATCGTCCTATCTGCGAGAGACCGGAAAATACCAGCCAAACAAATTAGTTATGTGGCAAATGCAATTCCGCGATAAAACGGGGGGCGTGAGATGCAAACCGCATTAAAGGGGGGGATTTCTGTTTTATAATGTTTAGCTGTGCACTACAGTAGCTAATCCTTCCTTTTCTCCAGTTTTCATTTGCAAGTTTTTAGATTTAGATTTGAACATTGTACATTTAAAAAGTTAACTTTGACACCAGTGCTCTACATACTAATAAATACAGAGGAATTAAAAACAACTCATACATTAGCTTTTATCCGACACCAGTATCTGACCTCACTAATGTTTTTGTGGCTGAATGGGCAAATTTCCAAAAAAGTTGAAGTTATTATAACTGGATTAGGTGTTAAAGAGCACACATTGGAATGCTGGTCATGTGTCTACAAACCTTTGATCACATCATGTACATTTATAAATCAGCTTTTAGGTTCAAGAATTCTGTTGAACATATAAAACAAACTGGTTGAGCTGTTAAAAGGGAACTGGATAGGGATGTATGTTTAAGCATTTTGGGGATTTTTTCAGCTAAAAAACATTTCTACATATGACTTAATGAAAAGAAAATGTTTTTAAAGGATAAGGCAATAGAACTGACTATAACGCACTTGCTGCTGAAGGCGTGAGAGGTCTGCTTTTATCTCCAGCACCTCCCTTGGCCTCTTCTGTAGGTAGAGATGTCTCCATCAAAGATACACATGTGCCCACACACACACACACACACACACACACACACACACACACACGTTTGGACCACAAACCCACTAATCTCTCCCTCTCTCTCTCTCTGCCTCTCTACTCAATTGACATTGGCTATTGGGCTTACCCAACACTGACCCAGTTATTTTTGGTGACTATGTTGGACCTCCTTATACTATATTCTGCTATAACGACCGTGCTAAAGCTGGCTCAGTGTAAACAATGTTGGTATAAAAAAGTGTTTTTGGCAACCTTGCATAGGCTAAAAAACATCACACAAGCAAAGGCATTGCAGCAACGTCTGTGTGCTAAATCACACTTTTCGCTGAGCTTCTGGTAAATTTTAGGGACCGATTTTCATTAGTGCATCTGTAAAAAAAAAAAGGAGGTAACAATGTGATGCATCGGTTTAAAAAAGTGTGCTTCGGACACACGTTGGCATTTTGATTCATGGTTTTTACCATATTTGCATCGGTAAAAAACTATTTATTTATTTGTAGTGAAAAAAAATGTAAAGTAATAAATGATGTACTACAACCTTAAATGAGATCTGGAGATAATACCGTGAGAACAGTTGCCCCATGATTTGCCAACCAAAGAAATAAAAGCGGTACCATATCTGTACCATATTCAATTGCAAAGCATAATATTTTTTCCATTGGATCGTATTGTGTTGAATTCAATTGAAATCGAATCACACTGAATTGTAATGGGGTGAATTGTATTGCATCACGTCACGCTGATTCATAAGTATCTTTAATGTATCGTATCAGTAACTATGCATCGAGATGCGAATGGCATCGGCCTCAGTTATGGTGATGCACATCCCTAGTAAACAGCATTGATCACAGGTAGATAATTATTTTTAAATAGCATAAAAAAGGACATGAATCTTTTTGAAAAGTAATTTGCAGAACAGAAACAGTAACTGATCTGTTTATTGCCTCTTGGCGACATACATCTGAAAATCCTTTTCGCTCCTTTGCTAACTGATTTGCTTCCCAAGCAGCATTTTATCACCATACAGATAAACAGATAAACTATTACCACTGCATTGCATTGTGACTTATCTTACATCAGCGCAGGATACTTGAGCTTAAACAGAAAGAGAATAAGAAATGTGTGTCATAGTGTGCCTTCAGGTTAGAGTATAAATAATTCAGGCCCCTTCTATAAGAAGTATTAATGCTGCTTGGTCAGGTACTGTGCCTCTGACAGCTACAAATCCAGACTCATCTAAACATCATCAGATATCCTGCGTTGGTGCTTAGCACAAAAGCTAACTTTGGAATAATTGAAGTAAACAATTAGATAGTTTCTACTGTAAAAACACTGCATATGTCAGAAGTTTCAAGATCATCCTGAATCTCATATCACATGATCTGGGAAACTTGATCTGATGGCTCTACAACACAGATATACTGTTTGGATTTATCATAGATACACTCTGCACATTCCACGGGCACTAATGCACTCCCATATCACCAGAGATGTGACTTTTTTGAAGTGATGGCCCATGCAGTGAATTCATTACAGAATCTTGGCTGTTTTAAATGCAGTGCCTCCTGAGCGCCCGAAGATCAAGGGCATCCAATATTGAATATAGATTTCTCTAGATTCCTTTGATGGTATTATGCACTGTAAATGATGAGATATTTGAACTGTCTTTCAGTTTGTTGTTGAGGAACATTATTCAGAAATTGTTCCACAATTTGTAGAAACAATCTTTGTGAAGCTCCGCCAATCTTTACTGCTGAGTGACTCTGCCTCTCTAAGATACACAATTGATACCCAATCATCTTACTGATCCATTGTCAATTAACCTCATTAGTTGCTCAATGTTTCTACAACTGTTTTATTTTAATATGTTAAAAATGAAATAAAGCAATTTATCTATGAATGTTATATTTTGAACATGAAACTTCTTTATACTTGGTTTTAAGTATCTACAGTTTACAGAAAATGCTAATTTGTCTTATGCTACATGCTATCATGCTAATTATTGCTATCTGTGTATTTTTGAATGTGGATAAACCTTTCTGGATTTGAGAATGAGCTTTCAACCCTACTTTAGGAACGGTTTTCAACATTCTGAAGCAAGAAAATATTTTATTTAGTTCTGTGGGACCAATAAATTGACAGATATTTTTGTTTATGAAATAAATTTAACAATTAAAATCTGCAAAGAGATTCCCATCCACCAGAAAAGAGTCCCATCCATATTTGATCACAGACGCTGAACTGGTGTCACAGCAAATTTGAAAAAGAAAGTGAAAAGAACTGCTGTGAATAACCAAATCGGCACAATGAAACAAAATACTGAAATGGCCAAATGACAACCTTTTCATTAAAAAGCTGAAGTTTATTTAATTTATCATTTTACCAACTTTAATCCTCACATTAATAAAGAGTTTGCTGCAGTTCAGTGTTTTCCATTGTGAAGCAAACAAATGGGATATAAAGCAATAAAAGGAGAAGAACTGAAATGGGGGAAAGAACTTCAAATGAAAAGGCGCTAAATGGAAAAGTTTTTTTTTTTTACTTTAATCCTCACATTAATAAAGAGTTTGCTGCAGTTCAGTGTTTTCCATTGTGAAGCAAACAAATGGGATATAAAGCAATAAAAGGAGAAGAACTGAAATGGGGGAAAGAACTTCAAATGAAAAGGCGCTAAATGGAAAAGTGTTTTTTTTTTTACACTCACAAATCACACACATTGCTTATCTAGTTTAATGTGCCTTGAATAAGTATTAAGGCATGCCTAAAAAGACTGTGTGCCTTGCAATTTACCTTCACAAGTCTGTACAGTTATCTCTAATGTGCAAATGTGTTTCGAGAGGCTTTAGATCAGAATATGCCAAACAAGAACCAAATGGCCAACATCATCTTCTGAAAGACCACATCATTACTATTGTCAAAACTCCAGTTTGTTTGACTATACAAGATTAAAGAACTGCCCCAAAGGGCATGTAATTGCATTCATCTGCCTTAGTGAAGATTGGTAAAAGCCAATAACAGCATGTCCTTAAGCATTTCTTCCTTGTATACTAAAGCAATTTGTTGAACACTATATTATTACCTATTATCTACCATATAATTCAACTTATTGTCTATTTGTAAATTATACTTTACATCCAGTTATAGTTATGTTTAATGTCTGCAAAACATGTTTTGGCCTCAATTGCCTGAACAGCATGTCAACTTATTGTGAAACTTCAAATCACAAACCTTCACACAGAAAAACTCATGAATGAGTGCATTAATAATATCATCATATATATTTGCTTTTGAGTCAAGACTGTTATCAAAGCTTCATTTACTTAATTTTATCACAACTTTATTCTAAATGTAAAATCACAAAACAAATAACAGGCACAATCATGTCGTGGATGTTCAACTGTGTTACCTAAAATTTCACCTCCGAGACCCTCAGACATCACAACAATTTCATTTCCAAAGGCTGCTAGCATGCCTTCTTCAAAACACATGCAAGGACGATCACTAATAAAATGTTAATTTTTTGTAGCACCTGACAACAAACTAAATAACTTGGCAAACAAAGTTTGAAAGTAAAGAGGTTTAAACATGTTTTTTAACCTGAGGACAAGAGTCGCAAAGGCAGAAGTTATTAGTCATGAAACACAATTAGTCAAAACTGTATTTATGATATTCTCCTGCAGGATCACATAAATATTAGCTGGTGGTAAAACAATAAAAACCATAAAACCTACATAAAAAATGTTTGGTTACATTTTTAATAATGATTAGAATTTAATGTCACAGACATGGACATTTTTGTTGGTGTCCCTCCATGAAAAAAAAGAACCCACCAGTTTCTAATTCATAATTTAAAACTTAAAAATATATATCCATCATTGCCTATTTCATCTTTTTTTTAAATCTGAATTTGCTTTAAATTTTTAACAGAGCAAACAAATATGGCACGGACAAAAGTGATGGGACCCTTAACTTAAACTTGTTCTTGTTGCACAACATTCAGAGGTAATCGCTATAGACAGATTATTTCCTTAACTCTCAGTGATACTTCTGCACTTGTCTACCCAAGTTCTGTAGTCTAGCCAAGTCCCCAGGCGCAAACTGCTCGGGCTCTTTAGATTTGCAGGGTCTTCAAACTGCATGTTTCATTTTACATAAATGTTTGATAGGATTCAGATGAGGGCTCATAGATGGCCACTGAAAAATAATCCAGTATTGGGTTCTTAGTTATTTTTTCAAAAAGTTTGTTAAAAAAAATGTGTTACTAAAGAAAGGAATTGTTACTACAATTCAAATATTTATTTCTAGGGGTAACATTTGAATTTGTCCAAGTCTGTATGTATTTATTAGATTTTTTATGCAATCCTTGCCACAGCTTATATAAAAAATGCTAAAGTAGTAGTGTGTCAGGCCAATACTATATAGTAACAGTATAGTATGTGCACCTTAACTTTCCATAAATTGCAATCAGCCAAATATTTTCTGTAGCCTATACTGACAATATGTAATATGCCTTGTTCAGCTATGTAAATATAGTTGAATTAGCATATTTATGACACTTTAGTTAATAGATTAGAGTTGAGAGACTATAACTCATTTAGCTACACTATTTTGGCAATAGTTGTAAGTGCAAATGTGTGTAAACAGTATTCTGTGCTCATCAGCCTTCTTGTATAGGTAAATTCTTCTCCAGTGCTTCTGGAATAGGTTTCCAGAATACCATAACCAGTATTATCTGTTACCTTTAGATTAATGAATGAACGGATAAACCGATGAATGAACTTATGAACTTAACAATTAGAATTTAAGCAGCAATTCAATTATTGAAGCTGCAAGAAAATTGTATAGAAAAAACATTCAATACTCAAACAAAAAAAGATCTAGGATATTGTCTGCTGCTAAAGACAATTCCTGGCACCTATCATGCCTAATTTTTCATCTAAATTAGGACTCCTGGGAAAAAAAACACATAACAACTACTTTGAAAGTAACTTAAAGTTCTTTCAAGGTAATAGAAGGTGAACACAGAAAACAATATAGAGGTTCACTCCACAGCAGCCTGTTCCATTGGACTGTAAGAGTCTGTAAGACTGTAAGAGTCAATCACACAAAGTAATCATACATTTATTTCAATTCAATTCAATTCAATTTGTGTAGTATTTTTCGCTTTTTGAGATTTAGGTGTTTGGTTTTTTTTCAATATAGAGAGGTCCTGCTAATATCCATCTACATTCAATCATTTATAACAAACCATTTAAAACCATACTTTTAAAACTATCATTTCTTTTCATTTGAAAAAAAAAATAATTATAATAATAATAATACCAAAATTCACAACTACATCTTGTTTTGAGGGAACATGGTTACCATAATTTCCAGAGTTTTGGAAACTTGTCTGTGCTTATACAGGGAGTACAGAATTATTAGGCAAATGAGTATTTTGACCACATCATCCTCGTTATGCATGTTGTCTTACTCCTAGCCTATCAAGAAAGTCATTGTTCACTGTCTTCCTTCTTCCTTTCACAACTATTTCTCTCAGGAGTTTTTCTTTTGGCATCGTCGTGCGTGGAAAAAAAAAAGCGCTTTTTGGCTTTAAGTTTGTGAAACCGGAAAAAAAACAGGAAAAAATCATAAATAAGCCGCTTCGTTGT
Source organism: Silurus asotus (assembly GCA_024362625.1). Classification (NCBI taxonomy): domain Eukaryota; kingdom Metazoa; phylum Chordata; class Actinopteri; order Siluriformes; family Siluridae; genus Silurus; species Silurus asotus. The sequence continues at coordinate 7,423,375 of MU591762.1, read as the reverse complement.
TTAAGCTGTGGGGTTCAAAACGTGGGAAAAAAAGTAGCGGCTTATGGTTTTTGGACACTTCTGACTTATTAAGATGCCATTTATTAAAAACCTGAATATCACTATTTGTGCATAGTGATGCCCAATGCCTAAAAAGGAAAAGCTGAGCCTGAAGTTTGGAAACAAGGGGCAGAACTGTCTTGGCGTTCAATTTCATAGTCTGTACATGGATTTTTAAAAGTCATGCAAAGTTCAGTATGATTCCATTTCTCTTAATCTACAGTAGACTAATCGGATCATTTGGATTTTACACCTGAGTGAAAGCTGCTTGTGCAGTACCTCCTTTTTATAATAAAAAGCTTTTATTTATATATTTTTATCCACTGGTTTAAGCCTGTACAATTTTCAGCTTGATTTTGCTGTTGCGTACACACACTGTTAAAGAATTCTCTAGTCATAAGTCAAAATCGGCGACTGATGAGATCGAAGACAACTGACACCAAAATTCAAGTGTGAGTGTAACGCCTTTTACAGTGTGAAATATTTTAAAGGTGATGAGGGTGATTCTGTGCATTAACATTGCATCCTGATGCCCTTCTTCTGGTTCTCATGCCTTGTAAAAGTCTGACTGGTGCTGAGTTTGACCCCATATGGACAGCTTAAAGACATATATAATTACTGTGACTGGTGCCATTAAGGAACCCTTAAGCTTGGGACTGCAGTTGACATAACCAGTTTTGCTGCGATGACAGGATTACAATTATTATGATAGCTTTAGAACTGCAATTACCACAAACATTTTTAAAATCAAGTCTTCAGTGAACAGTTCAACAAAAAGGCTTCATGTTTAAACTATAATGAATTTGCTGGTTACAGGAGGTGCACTTTTTAACCATAGAGTACTCAGGTATGATAAATCTTAATATTTGGATGGGGATGGGTTCCCTTTAAAATCTGTCTCCAGGTTTCTAATATTGTCTGAGGAAGTTTTATAGTATGTTAAAAAAACTTTCAAAATACAAGTCTGAAATCCAGATACAAATGTCCATCTTTACCTGCCCTATTTTTCTGGTCTTTAGAAAAAATATTTTTTATCTACAATACTAAGCAAAAAAAAAAACTCTAATCCCCAAATGTGAAAAAACTAAGCATTAAATGTTCTTAACATCAAATTATTATTGGGTTAGGGTTAGGTTTTGTAACACGTTTTTCATTATAATAAGTTTACCTTTGCATACAAGAAGACTATATAAGCTTTCCTGCTTCTATATTTTCCCCTAACAGTTTGCTGTAGCAAAAATAAACAAGTAAATGGCAAGACCGGAGCTCCCAGAAGTAAATTTGTGTTAATTTCAAACCAATAATTTGTTTTTAATTCCATTAATTCCATCACATTTTTTGCTATTCTTGGCTTCAACCATTTATTTATTGTAACATTATACAACAGTAATTTTGAAGTCTTTATTATGTCTACTCTAAAGCTATTGATTTATTTTCCATACCAGGTTTGACAGTAGAGCAGGCTGTATTTTAAATCACAGGTTTATAATAATGTGCTTATTCTAATTCTCTACATTATACTGACACAGGTGCTCCACATGAACACGTGTAAAAATTCATGCGAGAAAGAAAAACGTAAGAGGAAAAATGTTTATCGATTGCTATTGAAAGGTGTCTCTAGTGTCAGCACTTTAACAATCCTTTATAGGTTTTTAGACACAATTTCTTTGTTGTTGTTTTTTAATATTGGTAAAACAATGTGTTTTTTGTTTTTCTATTCTATTCTAAATCTGCATTCTATGGACACACATAGATACAAAATGTGACGTTTAATTTCTTCAATAAATATATAGTTTAAGCATCAACACATAAAAAAAAATCTTCAGGACTATGTTGTTAATGAAAAAAAAAATCTATATTTGTGGTGGTAACAGTAACTGCTTTGGATCTGCTCACATTCCATTGTGATTTAATTCTTACATATCAAACACCCCTAGTGGCAAAACAAAACATTTAGACTTTCCACCTTCTTTGCTATTGATTCCATAAGACATAAGCTCTGACATAATCCTAGGTTTATGTCTTCCTTTATTATTTGCTTAATTTATAATTTATCCAGGAGTATCACAGATGCTTTTCAATTTGCATGCATTTGTTTGTCTACAGTTGCAGATGACCAATCTTTAGAACACGAATACAGTGGCTTTTGATTTATTTAAGTGTATAAGTCCACATGGAAATGGCAGCTTAATTCCCAGATGGATCGGTATAGAAACATATATAGTGATATACACACAAGAGCTTGTGGAGCACCAGTAATGCAGATTTAGGTAGTTCCACATTAATCATGGCTTCGCTGTAGCTGGCAGGAATACACTGGCTGTATGCTCATAGGTCCAATTGCAAAATGAAAAAGAGAGAGTGTGTATTATATGTATGGGAGCATATAATACAGTGACCATTTGATATCATTTTTAACTCATTGTTTAAAGCCTTGTTGCAGGGTTGTAAAAACGGGAAGCCTTGCAGTAATGTGGTTCTAATGTAAACACTACTTTATACAACAGTTTATTTAAAACTAAGATTATATTGTTCAACAATGTCATATCAAGCTTTCCCTTTGCTTTTACTTTTTGGAGAATTTTCATTTTCGGGAAACTTCACTACATTTTAAATCATTTCTTAAGTTTTACTTTTAATAAATTGAATATGTTAAATGAGACCACCATCACAACCCCACAGTTTTTTCAAAAGTTTCTATGGAGTAAAGGTTCTCTCACTGTGTTACAGTAAAAAAACTCTTAAAAAAGGCATGATTGAGAATTAAATTGCATGAATTTGTATAATATAAATAAATACTTTTAGTATTTATATGTCATATCAAGCTTACTTTTAGTATTTATATACATATCCAGGCCATGCTTTAGTGCATTCAAAAGCAATGACTATTTTATGGTAGAAATACAAAAAAAAAAAAAAAAAATTCTACCATTTGTATGTTTAAAGAAAAGCTAATTTCCATGATTTCCAATGTATTTATTTGCCAGTTTTTCCCTATCACATGACAGCTACTAACCAGGGAAGATGACAGCAGGTTCCAAATTGCTGGTCATGATGGGGCATCCTAGGGCAATGAAACATACTTTGTTAACGTTCTATCAAGCCTGTTCCACATTGGTTTACATGATTCTATGATTGGCTAGAGGCACTCTGATTGATAGGAAATTTATGATGTCCACATCACTGTCCAAATTTGCACTCTTGATTCTCAGTCTAGAACTAAAACCAGGCATTTTATTTTTTTTTTAATTTGCACCACTCACAACCCCCAGCATGTCCTTTACTCAGGCATATCTGTCAGAACTAGAACTATACCAAAGACACATAGCAAAACAAAACAAAACCACATGACGCTACCTTCAAACAAAATGTCATGAAATTACCACTCATCAAACTCAGAACTGTGCTGCACACTGAAAAAGGAGATTTAAGAAAGTTAGATAGAATAGATCCTTTTAGCTCCAGTGCAACCATCAGATATCAATCATGCACTGGTTGAACAGCTACATTTGGGGTTATCTGGAGTTATCTGGGCCAGACAACTCAGGTAAAATTGGGTATCCACTGGGTATTTTTCCTTCAATCTGTCTCGGAGGCACACCAGCATTGCTTCTCACACATACACACACACACACACACACACACACACACACACACACACTAAGAGAACATTTAACAAAGCAATGTACTGTAGCCTCTGTTTTTGTCTCATGCCAAGCCAAATTTAAGTCGCACAATCACTCTATGTGATATCTGAAGCAGGGGCATACCAGGGGGTGGTAGATGTTGCGTTGAAGAAAGGAAGGCATAGGATTTAAGATTTTAAACTCGCACAGTTCCACAGTTTATTCATGTGTGGTTATTATAACACACATCCAGCAGGGATTAATATATTTTTCTCAAATACATATTTTGTCATTAATTTTGCTATGATGGGTTAAAGGTTAAAAAACTAATTATTACTTAGTTTTCTTAATATTTTTTACATTGTACTGTACATCAATAAGAAACAATGTGTTTGCTCACATGCTTCATGTTTCTAATTGCTACTAACCTCTTTTTTTGTTTAACCAGTGTGAGTTACATTTAAACTGAATTTACAACTTGGTCATTTATTTTCTTCATAACAGACAATTATCTTTTCATCAGTTCCTCCAGTTTTTTCAATTGTTCCCAAAAAACAATTATTAATTTGTTCAGAATTTAAATCTATCTAGTTCAAATTCTCATTCACCAAGAAGTGTGCTCTTTTAATACCATTCTGATGCTCAGCCACCAAAGTAGCCACCAAAATGGTCACGTTTATTACCATGGGTGAAAAAGATGAATATTAATTTAAAGATTCGTTTAAAAACTATTTAATCAATGAATTAAACCATAACTAGGCACACTTTAAATGAGAATCAATAAAGTAGTTGACTGCAGTTTACTGCAGGAGGCGAAAACAAAATCGTTTACCTTGAACTCCTATTTCCATCATTCAATACGAAAAAATTTCAAGTAGAACCTTCCGCTCGAAAACATAATTTTATGCCATTTCGACTTCTTCAGTCTGACTTTCCCCCAAAAAGTGTATCAGTGTGTTCTTAAAGCATGAGTGTAATTTAACATATTGAATCACAGTCCGTACTTCTTGCCATATTTACCTGTTCACACATTTCAAGATTTTGGAGCATCTGAAAAAGCTTGCAGACTAAATAACAGTGCTGGACTGCTTATGCTTAACATCATTAGTCAGGCATCTGCAAGGATAAAAATAAATTATTCAGGATAATCAGGGCTGAAGTGGTAAGCATTTTTTTATGCACCACAGTCCATTTTGTATCTAACAAAAAAATTGGTTTTAGGGCAAGAAAACAACAGAAGTGCAGAAATGCCTTTTATCTTATGCAGCACTAACAAAGAGAAACGGGTGTCCATAGTGATTCACTCCACTCCAAACAAAATAAAGACTGATTGGGATGGTACTTAATCACAAGCTTAACAAAAAATAATCTCTGACGAAAAAATATGATTCATCTGGCAACTCTGAATGAAGCCAATCTGAGCTTAAAGCACTAATCTAAAAACCCACTGACCACTTCTTTATTTATTAAAGCAACAATAGTGAAACATAATGCCTAATTTTAGTTGAAACCAAATAAAAGTGAGCCCATAAATAACCTTGTATCAACATTTTTAAATCTTTTCAAATGAACACAATTTGATCTCGTACATCCAATGATTTATTTAATCATCTATTTTAAGTCTGGAATAAAATCACTGTCCTCACACCTGAACTTAGAATCAAACCCAGGACAAGTATGTTTTGAGACAACTATATTACAACACATATTGTCCACACAAGAATTTATGAAGTAAAAGGTTACATCAATACTATGTGAACTAATCGTGCTTACATTCTATAATTCTAATAATTAGTTTAAGCAATTAGAAACGTTAACAAATTAAGTTTAATAAAACAAATAAAATTCCACATTCATCAGACATGTACTATTTCCAAGTAAATTATATGTAATTCGATGCCACATTCCATTTGTATATATAAACTGTTATACCCAGTGGTTTTGTTACAATATTTTCTGAATAATAATACAAATCATTTAGCCATTTTTCCAAATTATTGTGCATGTGATATTTAAAAGATTGATAAATGCTGTGTACAATCTGGAATAATTAATCTCATGAACATCACTGGATCCCAGGTAGTGCTTTTTGCATCCTTTTTTTTTCTCTCTCTCTCTCTCTCTCTGAGTGGTTTTGTTTTTGACTTGCCAGATGCAGTTGTTCTGGTCCTGTCTCCACCTTTATCCTGTCAATGGACTGTTACTAAGTGTATTCATCTTTTTTTGTGCTTCACTATAATTAGTTTGCTTGATGATAGCCTCCTGTTTATTTGTCTTTTTTTTGCAAAATCATTTTCAAGTGTTTGTGTGTATTACTGAGCCTGGTGTGTGACTAGCATAGCAGACTGTCTTGATTATACAGTATTCCTTTTAAGGAACTGCCTTCATGTGCTTTGACTACTGACATTTCTGAAACAACTGTGGGATATAATTTCTACTTTACGTTTTAGTTTTGCCTCAGGGTCTTGTTTCATTAGCAAGCTATCAATTTTCATTACACTCACCTACCTGCCTGACCTTTAGTCATTTATACATAAGAAATTGATACCCAAGACGCATGATCCAGTCTAGCGATTTGTCCAGCATTATAAATTAAACAATCAAGCTGCTCTGGGAGAAAGTTTAAGGTATCCCACAAACCTCTGTGATGTCCTACAATAGGTCTTCAGAACATCTTTGAAGGATAAGAAATAAGGGTTTGTAGTGTACTTGAAAAGCTACCATCATTAAGGATTCTGTGTTGCTCATGGATGGATCAATTAAAAAAATTATCATGAAAATCAGCAACCATATAATGAAATCAGTAGCCGACACTGGTACACCACAGAGAAACATCCATGTAATCTAAAATAGTACACAAAACAGTCCATTTTACAGCACTAAGGATACGTATTTTTTTGAGGTTAGTGACTTTAATTATAGTTTTATTTCTCCTCAAACACCTTATACTCAAATAGGACATGGCAGCTAATTAACTACTCTGTCAAAAAAAGTCAACTATTTCAAGTTGAATTTATATACATATACAAAACAGTTCATATTTGGAGTGCCTATATTATGTAGTTCCAATTTTTTTTTTTATATAAAATAAAAGTCATGAGTTTCATTAAAACCAAAACTAAAGTCACAATAAAATTAAAAGCAGTACCTTTAAAAGTCCGTTTTCTCAACACTGCTTGAAGGAAGATCATCACCTTTATGTTCCTGTTTGCAAACACTTGGTAATCCGTAGGCGATGCCGTTTACTTCGTCTTCATGCACTGCGTGAACTGCCTTTTTCTAGGATAAGCAGTAACTATGCAAATGCTCCTTGTATATATTCCTCGGTATGCTCTATTTAAACATGCTCTCTTCCCCTGTTCACACTACTGATACAACTTTTGGACTTCCACTCAATGTCTCAAACCACTGAGAAGACCTCCCAATCAGGTCCTTTTCTTGTTTTTCTATTTTATAATACTATACTATGCACTGCCCATCTATACAGCAACCGTTATCCTAACAGCAGTAATCACTCGGTCTCCTCAATCTCAGTGTGCATGAGTGTGTGATAAATATGCGCACAACAACGTACAACCCGAAGCCTTCGGGAATTTGTATGCCCTGGTTTTCTGTCTCGTGCTTGCTCTATCCGTCTTATTTTCTCTTTAGAAGTTAAAACTGAATGTGTGAGCGGGTCTGGGTTTCTTTCTCAGTTGTTTAAATGTAATATTTTTCATAAAAGTTGACATCTGGGAAAGATGTGAATCCAGGCTTTGTTTTTGGTCATATTGTGAAGTTATATGTGTGGCAAATTTTGCTGGTCACCATAGGAGAAATGAGATTTGAGAAGTTTTCTTCTCAGACACCTAATCAGCTGTGATGATTGAAAATCCCATCAATGGAGTGCAGCTTTACACTGGATGAAGCTGTTTGCCATAATATCATAAACAATGGTACTGATTTTGAATCTTTTAAAAATATTGTAATATTTCTGTAGAAAATGTACACAATGTAATTTTAGTTGCTCGCTCATAATGAGATTAAGGTTCTTTCAAAGTTCAGAATCTTGACAGTTTTTCTTTTCATTAATAATGTTGGAAGACTCAAGAGGCTCTCACTATCCACACTAGTGCAAGGAGCACAAAGAAACTTGGCAGCAGTAGCAGCCAGTGTTAAAAATTGTACACTATTTGAATACTGAAATGCATTACCGGATCAGGTTTGCTCTCTGTGTTGATCTCATCAAATACACTACCAGACCTTTTCTACAGGTTCTGTTTTTGACACCTCAATCATAGTTTTATCAGGTGTGACAAATATTGCCTTTACATGCATAAGCATGTTTTGAGTGCTTGAAATGGCCAATGCTCAATACTTTTTGCATTATCTGTGCTCAAAAAAACAGACCTTCACATAAAACCAGCTAAAGCATGTGCTCCATGCAGCCCAAGCTTAGCTACTGTGTGTCATCAATTAATCAGCTCCAAGCACACCAGAAGGAGAGGAACACCTGTATCTTTTACTACAAAGATTGGATGCTAATCCAGGGAAATCCTAAGGAAACGTCTCTCGAAAACATCCTTTAGTGTTTGTTGCTTTGGTGAAGGGTTTTTCTGAGCGACCTGCATGAACTTACTGCATTTTTTCTAGCAGCCAGTAGAGAATTTTTCTTTATAATTCTTTATCATAATAATTATGTTGAAAGGAACTCTGTTGCTTCTGGCACTACAGAGGGGGTGATGCTCCCCAGTTTGCAAAAATTCCTCTTGGCAAATTTTATTACGGACGCACCACCCGCTAAACTCCGGACGCTCTGGACAGGTAACACAGAAGACACTGCAGAATAAAAAATTTAGGAACGGGGAGAAAACAGCGAGGGGTGAGGATTAGATTCCTATGGAAGCCAGTTTCCGCCACATTAAACAAAAAGTTTGCCCAAATCCGAGTTTTGTTTTAGCCAACTGGGGAGCATCACCCCCTCTGTAGTGCCAGAAAGCTTAATACATTGAAAATGAAAAAGACTACAAATCAACAGAATCGCATGGTATTAAAATAAGCCTCCATCCCTGGAGAGAACTCAACTGTTTAACAATCAGCTCTGTAGGAGACCGAACAAGACTGCAGAGGAGTAATCTTAAATATATATATTTTTTATGTATATTTATACTTACATTTTAAAATGGCAATTAAATGCACTAAATGGGTTTAGTTTTCACAGATTGCAATTTCAGCAATAAAAATTATTTTCTAAAAGGGAAACGAGTTACTTGTTGTTTTTTTTTTTTCCGATTACTTGATTAATCCTTGGAATAATCGGTAGATTACTAAAATAATCGATAGCAACAGCTCTATTACAAAGTGTAAACTTTGTAATAAAGCAGACAATGCCTGGGTAAAATTGAGGAAAATGTATTCCTCAAATCAAATCAGAGCGACATTATTCTTAAAATTATACCACAATCGATATTGAGGCACTTCCCACATAAATCTATTATTTATAGGTGTCAGTCAACTATGTGGAATCAGAAAACACATAAGAAAGTCTGCCTGTCATAGCGAACAACTCGACACAGTTTGAGTATGTGAATTTTGAGGCTGAAACTCAAAGCTCCAATGCAAACCTAAAGAACATTTCAGAAACAAAACATATCCTGGCTCCAATGAACTAAAAGAGTAGGACTGAATCTGTCTTTTAAATCTATGATTGCTTTAAAAAAGTGGGTGTTTTTTTTTTACCTTTTGGAAAGAAATTTGGATTTGGGTGTAGACAAAAAGAAGACTTTCAGGTTCAGAGGGTGACCATAAACATCCCGCCCTAGGTGAATAAATAAAATAACTTTCAACAGAGTTTTCAATTGAGTATTGAGAACTTTTTTTATTATTATTATATTTAAAACCAATAAAAAAATACAATAAAAAAACTCTAGGAAAGTAGGCAAGCTGACAGAAAATAACTCAACAGCCCCTTAAAATTTCTCACAGGACCTTTCTCAATTTGAAAGAAAAGGAAACTGATATAGTGGAAATGTAAAGGCTAATAACGTTCACACTAGAGGCCATGCTTAGGTTCCCAATTTAAAAAAACAACAACAACAATTTTGACCTGCCTTGTATGAGGGCAAGGAGCAGTAGTCAGATCACCAGTACAAAATCAAAATGTCTTTCCAAAATCTGTCACAATTTTTTTTACATTTTTTTATTTTTTTTTGCTGTAAAATAAAAGGGAAGTTGAGGAGAATAAACTGGTAAACAGTGATATTCTGCAATGCAGTTCTTCAATTCTGCAATTCTGTATACAATTACAAAATGTGACCTTATCGGAATTGTACTTTTTTAAATTTAATTGTTCTTTTTAGTTTTTTTTATGTCAGGATGCTTTGATCTATTATGGTTTGTTTGAAAGTGTAAGTGATTGAGTATGCCAAATGTTATAGAACCATGGAAATGCTTCAGCAACTTAGTTTTCTCCATCTGCTTGTGTTCTCATTTCCCACCCGATCTAGTGGGGCTTTCAAGAAGTTTCAAGAAAGTGACTTAAACTACACTGTTTGGTATGAATTAAGAAAATTCCTGGGATCAAAGACATTACACAGCTATAACATATCTAAAGACCAGGCTACATTACCAGAATTTTACCTTTTACAGTTGTGTACAAACATGGCACTTTTTTTTTATTTTCGTGGCGGACTTATCATCAGGACAATTGGAGTGGGTCAAAGTGCAATTTACGTTTTTTTGTGAGAAGTGTGTAAGACAGCTGACGAAATAATGCAACGTAAAATGTGTGTGGTGAAAATTGGCTTTAAATCATGAGCAAGGCTTTTTAAAAGGCATTAACAAGACCATTTCAAGCAGATTCAGAAAACATATGTACAGTCCAATAAGAAATATGCATCCTAAGTGAAAGAGTTTTGAGATGTACATGATGCTATTATTCCATTGATGTTGCAGTAATGTGATACTAATTTAAAAAAAATATGTTTGTGGGTGCAATAAAGTTTTATAGCTTTGAGATAAAGCGAGTCCTATATAGATATTATTTCAGAAATTCATAAAGCTATTGCCACGAGGAACTACTATAGGAAGTAACAATTTAAAATGGTCCTCAAGGATAAATTGGTTTACCTTTGTAAATGTGCATGAGTAAGATTTTTTTTATTTTATTTGGGATTAACGTTTGATTTGATTGGTTATCTAACATTTCCTGGCCATTTCATTTCAAAAAAGGAACTGTACAAGTTCAAAGCAGATCTGCAAACTGCTTGCATTTGCAATCCTTCTCCTTTTTTTTCTTCCCACTTGAATGAAATCATATCAGCTTATGAAAGAGTTGCGTTTTAAAAGAATACACAGCCCTTTTTCGAATATAGCACACTTCCATTCTGGTTCTGCATTCATTCATCTTATCCCTGTGCTAAATTGTTCCTCATTCAGTGAACAGACGGTCCAATTTGCCTCTTAATGTGCACATAATTTTTTTCCCCACTGTCCACAAGTTTGATTAAATTCAGTGTGGAACAGGCATTAATTAAATGTTCTTCGAATTAATTAATTGTCAAATTTAGTCTGCTATCCGGCATTCGAACTTAGTTCTGAAAAACAAACTCGAACTGCCGAAACGATATAAATCGGTGTTATATCTTCAAAATCCTAGATTTAACATCTAACGAATGACCTTATACAGTACAGACCAAAAGTTTGGACACACCTTCTCATTCAAAGAGTTTTCTTTATTATGATTATGAAAATTGTAGATTCACACTGAAGGCATCAAAACTATGAATGAACACATGTGGAATTATATATGGAATTATATACATAACAAAAAAGTGTGAAACAACTGAAAAATGTCATATTCTAGGTTCTTCAAAGTAGCCACCTTTTGCTTTGATTACTGCTTTGCACACTCTTGGCATTCTCTTGATGAGCTTCAAGAGGTAGTCACCTGAAATGGTTTTCCAACAGTCTTGAAGGAGTTTCCCAAGATATGCTTGGCACTTGTTGGCCCTTTTGCCTTCACTCTGCGGTCCAGCTCACCCCTAAACCATCTCGATTGGGTTCAGGTCCGGTGACTGTGGAGGCCAGATCATCTGGCGCAGCACCCATCACTCTCCTTCTTGGTCAAATAGCCCTTGATGCCTTCAGTGTGACTTTACAATTTTCATAGTCATGAAAATAAAGAAATCTCTTTGAATGAGAAGGTGTGTCCAAACTTTTGGTCTGTACTGTATGTCGATAACCAGAGTTAACAAATAGCAAAGTCACAAAAGCCATATATTGTGTCACAAAGAAAGACAAATGAGATTCAAATTGGGAAAGTGATATAAATCACTAGAAATCATCGAATATATAAGACCCAAACTCAAGCAACTTAAAATTCTGTGGCCAACCCCTAAGATAATGCATCAGAAAATACTGACTACTATAGAAGCCTTGAATATTATAAATAGTATTGTATCTTTTCACCAACATAAATCCTTATTATTAATTATTTATAACAGCCTATAACTCCAATGGAACACAAAAAGCTTCAGAGAAGCAGTAGTGAACTAATTCTGCTTGAAAAACTACACAAACAGCAATTCTGGAGAATATTAATAAACTATAAAGTAACTAAACCACAATGTGGCCTTAGATAAATAAGCTACTGGTAGATAGATTCCAAGCTGACTGAGTTTCAGAATATAAGCATGGAAAATAGATCAATCTTAGAGGAATTATAATAAATACTGACATTTAATAATTCATTGTTCATGTATTAAACATCTGAAATATGGTGGTGATGTGCACAAGTAAAAAGGGCTGAAACAATTCCTGGAGTAACTTAAGTAATTCGATAAAAAAAAAAAAATCATTGAGGCAAATTATTTGATTCGATGCTTGTTTGGTCCATTTAACTACACACAGAGCATAGTTTCCCATATGGAAGCCCGTTTCCACTACATAAAAAAATATGCTTATTTTGAGTTTATTTCTTGCAAATCTAACTTTATTTAAGTCAATTGTGCAGCATCACCCCCCCTGTAGTGCCAGAAATCTTTACACATTGAAAATGATAAAGGCTCCAATCAATGGAATTGCATAGTATCAAAAAAAGCCTCTGATCATTGGAGAGAACTCTGTGTAACAATCAGCTCTGGAGAAGACGGATGAAGCAGAGGAGCCTCGTTCATACACCAACCGCTTCACACTTCAGGCCGACAACATGGTTACTGGTGGATGCACCAGAAACGTTGGATGTTTACGAGAAAGAAAGTCACAACAAAGTCATGTGGCAGAAAGTCACAAGAAAGTCACACAAAGTCATGTGGCAGAAACGGGCAGTCCAAAGTCCAAGGTTTGAGATATTTTAAATTTAAACATAAGGAAAACACACTGGTTAAGTGTATGCCTTATTTTTCCTCATTTAATGTGGCAAACCTAGATTTTATCTTCCCTTTTTGGTTGCTGCTGTTGGGATAATGGAAGAGCACGATTGTAGATGGAAAATAGCAGATGATCAAAATAGGGAGAAACTTGAGTGGTAACAGGCCACAACCTCACTCTATAACTCCTTATACAACAGCATATGTTTTACTTCTTAAATACAATCTAAGTGTAGAGTAATATACTATCCAGGGAATATCAATGCATGGCTACGCCATTCGAAATGATAAAATATACAGTATACAACTGTTGGCTGTGATGATCGATATCCTCATTTTGCCCTTCTCATATTCCCCCTGGCTTTTATTTCACATCTAGTGCTTATAGAGGTAATAAGGTTGTGTCCACTGAGCTCTCTTATCTGATTCCCTGCAACCTCTGCTTCCCATTTTTGTTATATTATACAGAAGGAACAGTGAGTATTGCATCTTAAGATGACCTTTCCAGTGTGGATGATCATAATAATAAGATATTGCACCCTTAGGAAAGAACACCACCAGCAAAACAAACTGAAAACAATTCTGCCAAACTAGGTGAGGCATGCGTTACCAACGTATTATTACACCAAGTCTAATATCACGATTAGGAGACCATCATAATTATTATCAATATATGAATTTTATTACCATAATAAGGATAGGTGAATACAGATACAATTATATCCAAAATACATATGATGTACATAATCTTGTGTATGTCAAATAAAAAATATTATGCACTGTTTTTTCAACCAAAAGACGAAAATATTACACAAATTTCTGTTTTTTCAACTTATGACTTCCAAAAATGTGGCTAGGTACACAGAGGGGTCAGGAAAATAATGAATAACATTTGAAATTATTTATGGACATTTCCAGGGCTTTACCAGCTACTGTAACAAATAGGCACCAAACTACATCTCTATGCTAAACACTAGAAAACAGAACTCTATAAGGTTTAGCCCCAATACTATCCTGTTTGGCGCCATTTACCCAGAAGCCCCTGAACAATTACAGCAATTATGTCTGTTAAGGGCAAAGCATAAAAACGTGTTTTATTATCAGTATTATCACAGCTTTTGTGACACAAACCCAATCAATTACCTACTTAAAATTTTTCTATACACTCCTATACACTGCTTTCAACCTACATCCACCAAACCTGGTCTGACTCAGGTTGCTATATCTTTTCTAAGAGTTCTGAATTACAGTTTTTTTTTATCTACAAAAGTATTCCAAAAATGAAGAAGTCAGAAAAACTTTCTTAAAGTTAACCCAGATGAACTACATGAACCATTTCAGAAGTTAGGTAACCCTTTAAATATTCAAGCTACTTCCATGAAACTTATCAGATCGATCGATCGATCGATCTATCTATCGATCTATCGATCTATCGATCTATCGATCTATCGATCTATCTATCTATCATTTGAAAATTAATGCCGTCTCTTGCTGCCTATTAAACTGAGGACCATTTCCCCAAAATTTAGTTCACATCATTCTACAGTTAGAAAAATTATAAAATGATCCAAGAAACATTCAAGATACTTGCCAAACAAGGGTGATTTGTTTGAAATAAAACTTTTGAAATAAGTTTTTTTGGACAATTGAGACTAAAGTGGAGACAGGACCTGGGCAAATTACAGCCATTGAGCTGGCAATGAGCTCCTCATTGCCAGAATACCATACTTTGGTATTCTAGAGTGAAATCTTAGCCATCTGTCTGAAAGTGAAAGCTTTGGTCATGCAACAGGACAATGAACCAAAGCACACCAACAAATCTACAACAGAATGGATTAAAAAGAACATAATCAAGGTGTTGCAATAACCAAGGTCCAGACCTTAACCTGACTGAAATGCTGTGGCAGGACATAAATAGATCTGGATATAAAAATATTATAATGTTTATTGTAGTTTTGGAGCAGGAAAGGTTGGAGATATTTCAAGTGAAAGAAATGCTGAAACTGAGTGAATCTCAGTAGGTGGCTAATTGGAGCGAACTTCACTAAGGAACAAGACAATAACTAAAAGCACATATACAAAATCTATAGGTGCTGTTTAGAGAATAAACAGCTGCACCTGAATGCTATTAAACTGCTCTGGGTGAACTGGATTGCAAGGTCAGAAAGAAATATGCAACTTGTGAAGCACAACCAATGCCATACAAAGAATTTCACCTAAATGTTTAGCAAAGAATTGGCAAAAAAAGTAAAGTTTATCACCTCACCATTTATATATTTACAATTTCTGTACATTTAATACTTATATTGGTAAATTACCGAGTTTTTTGCATATGAAGAATTGGAACATGTGTTTGTTCAAGGGATTAATAACTTTTATAAAAGTAATCTCTGAATAGAATATTTTATAAGTCATTAAACCTAAAATGATGTAAAGTTAATGAAAGAAATGTTTAGAAATCATGTCTGTTATTTGTATGGAATCCATGTGACCTCAGTTTAATGCCTACTAATTTTTTTGTAGTTAATATTAACATATATGAATGGTTTTTCTCTGTGTACCAAATCAGAATGGTGCCATTGTTGTTTGGTTATTTCTTCTCTGCCTGCCAGTGTGAAATGAGAACTTGAGAAAAACTGAGCAGTTAGAAAAGAAAGCCTGGGCATATACTGTATTTCTTTTATGTGATGTGCATTTCAAATACGTTTTTATTAATAAAGGATTGCAAACTTTAAACTACACTCCTTGTAATGCCCACATTATATATATATCAAAATGATAGGCACTCCTAGCATATAGGTTATATTTTCTGTATGGGATCTTTAGAGTGATTTCTGCCCCCAACTGTGCCCTGTTTTCCACATGGCCAGGAGTGCCTGGCAAGTTCAGCTGGCTCCATTCCTGTAGAAATGTTCGCATATAGGAATGGCTTATGAGTTTATTTAGTTTGGGCATGTGCAGGGATACATGGCAAAGTCATCTGTTTTCCTTTGCATGTCAATACACTTTGCCAGAAAGGAATTTATTTGGCTTCCATATTAAATGAAATCACTAACCCTTAACCTTAACCATTTATAACTTTTATATGAGTTGACTCATGCAAATTCTTATGAATTTGCAACTGTGAGCCCATGCTGCCTGAACCGCACTTCAAAAAGATGCAGTTTCTTGCACATCAGAGGAGATGTGTGCTACTTTCACCCTGCCAGTCTAATCTTGGGCTTCGCATCATAAGGGGAAAAACTTATAAAGGCTGGAGGTGAAATGGAAAAAATACATAAAAACTGACAGGAATAAACAACTTTCCAGCAGGCATGCCATTCTCTTTTTTAGAGACAAAAATCCTTCTTTGTTTTTTTGTCAAACTGATGTTGTTCATGGGATTTGCACTAGTTGTGTCAAGGGTGTCCCATGATGGGATCAAAAATGTAGCATCTAAATCTAGGATCTTTTTAAATCAGTGCCATGCTTGAAGGCTCCTAGATCTTTATTGCTCTTCTTGTGGGGATTTTCTCATTGCTATTGCATAACTTATGCCTTGAAACGCATGGGGTCTAGGCTTATCTGATAGTTCCCCCTGCTCACCAGTTACCATTTTTATAATTGTCAATAAATTATTTAATTGGCCAGAGCCAAAGCATTTTTTTTGCATGAAAAGGCAAAAAAAATGTCTTGAAAATGTAGCCTTTATTCCAGGTAAGCAGCATAAAAACATGCTAAATTTTTTACAGATTTTACATGGGGGAGTGGTAGCTCCAGCGGTTAAGGCGCTGGGTTACCGATTGGAAGGTCGGGGGTTAAAGCCCCGGTATCGCCAAGCTTCCACTCCTGGGCCCTTGAGCAAGGCCCTTAACCCTCTATGCTCCAGGGGTGCCGTATCATGGCCGACCCTGCGCTCTGACCCCAGCTTTTAAGTTAGCTGGGATATGCGAAGAACAAATTTCACTGTGCTGTAATGTATGTGACAAATAAAGGCTATTCTTCTTCTACATTACTGCAAGGTACTTGTAATCACACACACACATACACAAAAGCACATTTTCAATATAATCCTTGTACAAGTTTTACAAAACCACATTTTTATTTTCTTCTCTTCCATATTTGAGAGAAATGTTTGGGTTATTTTTGTGTATACAGTGTGTGCCAGACCTCTCGGGTAGTTTCTAAACTTAGGTTACTATCTATGTAGAGGTTCATATGACAAGGTTGACAAGGTAATGCCATTTAATGTGCTGGTGCCTCAATTGTTTATTACCTGATCAGGTTCGTGGTGGATCCAGAGAAGTGCAAGGTGGGAATACACCTATAGAAGGTGCCAGTCTAGTTCACCAGGCAGATACATTTTACATACTAAATTGTATAGGCCAATGTAAGTAGCCAGTCAATTACAGTATGCTACAGTAGTTTTACAGTATGTACTGTGGATGAAAACTGAAAAACTTGAAAGAAACTCACAAGAAAGATGCACTTTCTTTAATGTGTTTCAATGATAATACAAGTCACAGTTAAACCCTGCCTTATTGCATAATGATATCATAGTGATAATATTAAGATGTCACTAAAAATGTAATTTAAACATAAAAAAGTTGTTCATCTGTCATTACAGTACAATACAATCTCTATATTCCTGTTTTTGCTATGAGTATGCATTAGAGTGGACGCACCAGCAGTGCCTGTACAATTCGTGATTCACAGTGAAAGAGTACTTTAAAACAAAATTAAGCTGAACCATGTAATGATAATAAGTAAATAATAATACAAATAAATAATACAAATAATATTGCATCACCTCCATTAATCACCAGAGGGCACTCAGACTTGATTTCTGACCCGAGACTCCAAAACAAGCTTAGCTTACAATCCCAATTATACTATATCAATATTTCATTTGCAAAATTTGATGTCTGGTGTATTTGCAGTGAGAGCTGAAATAAAAAAAAAAGATCTAATTACATACATGGATAATATTTAAAATTATAACGAGGTGAAAAGGTTGACTTTAAAAAAATAATTACAAGCTGCAGTGCTCTTTAATAGACAAGGCTGCTAGAGAATAAAATGAATGATGAGAGGGTGAAAAACTCATGAACCGATCGCTGCAGCTTCAGCAGGCAGGGAATTAAAGCTTGCTGTCAGACACTGTGACATCTGGATCAGAGAACTTCTCTGTATTCAGCAGCTTCTCCTGTCAAACACATTTCCAAGAAGGGATTCGAAAGTAATGAATGTCATCTATGTGTCATCTCAATATTAAATGGAACTAAACTGATAGACAAAGTCATTCCATACGGCCAAAGTATAAGCTCTTTGCAATGGAGAACACATTGACAAGAATACATCTGACATTTGCTCATTATGATCATGATTGTAGATCATTATTTAACTCAGGTGACATTCAAAGCTATGGAGAATCATGATGGTGTAATCTTGGGCCTTCAAGGCTTTCTCTTTAAATTTAAAGCTCTTCAATATTTAAGCACAATCCCAGTGAAAATCCATCAATGTCATCAATCTATCAAATAAGCATTAGAAATGGATGAGCAGAGAATAAAACAAATCCCGCTCAACCATCTGTAACCCACAAATTATGTACTTGAAATGAAATAGATATAAACAAATATGTGTAAATGTGTAAAATAAGTTAGGTCAGTTTTAAAAGAAAGGCAATGTAATAAATAGAATATTATATTTAAATGGACTAGATATGTAGCCATTATACAGGATTTGTCAGACAATCCTATAATCCTCCACTATCCTGTTAATGAACAAACATTTACTTAGTCACTATAATAGGAACATCTGTACACTTATTGCACTGTCATTAACCTATCCCATCAGCCTGCCATGCAGCAGCAGAACAATCCTGCAAATACATAAAAACATTTTAGGTAATGTTCAAATTACACAGCAATATAAGGGAAATGTGGCAAAAGTTTGGAGTGTAGCATGGCTGTTGGTGGCAGATGTGCTGGTTTAAGTATTACAGGTATTTTAGAACAGTGCAAAACATAGTTGATGAAAATGGGTTAGATGAGACTAATCAGATTGGTTTATTGGTTTAAAATAACCACTTATTACAACCACGGTGTGCAGAAAAGCAACAACAGAAAAGTAATGTTAAACCTCAAGGCATGTGGGCTACAACAGCAAAAGTCCACATTAGGGTTCACTCATGTCAGCCAAGAACTTGAATCTGATGCTCAATGAACATCCACAGCAAGATTGGATAAAGGCCAGCAACATTCTGCTTTTTAGTTCTGCTGAGAGAATAAATTGGAGGGTTTGGTTTGAACTGATAACCTGGTGAGACTGTAACCACACATGCTGACCCCTATGTCTCTGAACTAGAGCTAAACAGAATCAGATCAATACAAATACAGCAGTGAATGAACAGAGCATGAATGCTGTAGCAGCAAATTCACACCAGTACACATCTCATTGCATTAAGATGCTACACACTCGCGTCGCAATCACTACTTAGCACGACACAGTATAGTGTCTGGTTACCTTAATACAATCCACGTTCCTCTTAAGACTATGCCATTTAAAGCAAGAGAATTAACTGAAGAATGAAAGCAACAATGCAACAAAATCAGTTATGTTAATGTGCTAGGCAGTTGTAATGTGGGCCAGGGATTTTTTGTCCAATCAGATTTCAGCCTATGTGGTGCCATGTCAATTTAATCTAATCAATCTAAGATAGCTGGCCCAGAATAGCGTCAGCATTTTTCCGTCCTCTGATTGGTTGGTCAGAGGGAAACTAATATAGCCAAGTTCGACTGGCAAAAGACGTGCCACATGTGTAGCGCTCTGCCCACAAATACATCTGAGTTAAACTTTTTTATGCCTATGAAGGAAGATCAATTTATTTGGTTTTGGACATATTTAATAATAAATTTTCAAGAAAAGCTAGACACTGTAAAGAAAGGTCGGCCAACTCCCGAAGCTATAGTAGCTTGTTTCAACCCAGGAAAGGGATTGTTCACCAGTTCCAGACCAGTGTACACGAGCGGTACAGACTCTTCATGGTGTGAACAACACTGCCTAGACCCAGTTCACTGCCAATCGGTTGGCCTGTTATCACGGCCTGTCATGCCCCCCCCTCACGGGGTAGTCACTGGGTAGGAACCAGTTGGTGACACTTTCTCCACGGCACCCCGAGGTTAAGGCCTCCAGTGCGACCTAGAGTGTCCTTATGGGACTTGGTTATTGTGTTGGAGGTCCTGTTGCAGCCTCCCTTTTAGCCCCTAAATGAGGTACCAGTTAGGTTCCTCACAGTTAAGACTGTGTTCCTCTTGGCCATCTCCTCTCTCAAGAGAGTAGAAGATCTTCAGGCCCTTTCTGTTGCCCATTCATTTCAGGCCTGGCCAGTGCTTTCCTCTACCCTAGATCAGGGGTATGTTCCCAAAGTACCTTCGGCCGTTCCACAATATATTTAGCTCCAGGCATTCTCGCCTCCTCCCTTTTAGGCCCCAGACATATACATCCACAGATCAGAACTGTGGAGGAAGTCGGAGCAGCTGTTCTTCTGCTATGGCCCTCAGAGTAGAGGTATCTCTGCGAATAAGCAGATGCTCAGCAGATGTATTGTGGATGCGATTTCCACCTCTTATGAGTCCTCTGGTCTCCCCACTCCCTTCGGGGTCAGAGCACACTCCACTCGAATTGTGGCGGCATCTAAGGCCTTGTCCTCTGGAGTGTCCTTTCCGAACATCTGCAACACTGTAGGCTGCTCCACTCTGCTGACCTTCCTTAGGTTCTACAGCCTCCACCTCAGTGCCACTCCTGGGACCTCTGTCCTTCACCCTAGCTGTGCCCATACACACTACTCAGGGACTGGTCAGTCTGGCTTGATTGGACTCTCGTCTTCAAGGCGTCTCTAGGCTACGTATGTAAGCATGGTTCCCAGAGGGAACGAGATGCTGCATCTTAAGCTTCCTGGTCGTGACGTCACCCCGTCAGTAATGCCGTGCTTTCCATTAGACAGATTATACATGTCCAGAGCATGGACAATGCAGAGGCATTCCTAAAGCGTTCCGACACAGCGTCTCGTTCTCTCATGGAACATTGGTTACATACATAACCTGGAGACGTTATATTTGAGTTAATTAAATTGAATTTAAGTTACAAGTCATAGTTAAATCTAATAACTGAAAACAATAAATAAATAATTTCCTTAATTAAATAAATAATTAAGAAGATGACTCATGCCAATGTATCACCAACATTTAGTACAATAGCTAAACAATGCAAGAGCTGCAATATATGTATAGGCCAACACAGAGGGGAAAAAAGCCCTGCAGAAAAGGGTCATCATTAATGTAGTGTTTTCGGGAAGGAAAGCCTCAGCAAAACATAAAAGGACTTCATGTTAATTAGTTTTATGAAGGTCGAGCAGTACTGTCAAGTACCACAGGGAACAAAAGGAAAAATAAAACAAACTGCAATCGATCTTGGTGTAAAATTGCAAGAATAAAGTTGGATATACAATGTACCCTGGTAAATCATTAGTAGTGATTCAGAAAGGCAAGTACAAAAAAGTATTGACTTTCTGGTATGCATGGGTCACGTGACTTTGGTATCTGAAATTTCAACAAAATCATTAAAGCTATCAAGCTGGTTGAATTAAATGCCCATGGAATAAATGATATATGAACTTTTAAGAACAACATAAAAGAAACTGGGATGTATCTTACAATCTCGGTTCTCTTTTAGCACACTTGTGGTCCTATATGAACCATATAGCTTATGTTGTCTGACTTTGGGCAAGAGCAAGATCTTTCTCGGTTGCATCTTAGCTTCAGTCTTCCGTGCTTGGCGAACAAAAAAACATGATCAGAAAGACACAGTGTGTTGTTTATCAGGGCTTCTACACTATAAAAGTATCTCTGCCGCTGTTCAATACAGTCAACATGCATGCCATTCTATTTACATTTTGTATTGAACTTAGTTACAGCTAAATAACTCTTTAGGTTTATGAACAGTCCTGACTAAATGCTGCCAGCTACAGCAAAATTGTAGATTTTAGCCTTTAACATTTATTTCATTTTATTTTATGTATTTATATTGCTAAAATTACATCTGTATGTTTAGTCACATTTCTTTTTTTTCTCCCATATCATCACTGTAGCACAAATCCTACACAACTACTGTGCCACAAATACTGATCAAACTGAGTCCAAGAAAAGCTGTGTAAGTTACTACACCAGGAACAATACAATGCTCCCATATACACACATACATGACTGCATTGAGCTGCATTGCTATTAAAAAAGCCCGAACTGCAAATTTTTAGAGTTACACTACATGAAAACATATCAGTATCAACCTAAGTGACCTGACACATTTTTATACATCAATGAAACAGATGGGCTATGAAAAATAAAATTTGAGATCAACTCAACCTTTGGATGAAATATGACCATGCAGTAGTCAGTGAAGTTCAAACCAATGAACAGATCCAAGATAATGGACTTTTCTGCCACAAGAGAAAAAACATGAAAGAATTCAAAACCCAAAGCAGAATCAATACTCGGATTATACTCCTGGGTTCACAGATGTAAAACCTGTACAGCTATGTCTAGCATATATATATATATATATATTTATGCTAGTATATAAGAGCTTATAAATATATATAAATATTAGATAGACTTATATATAGATAGATAGATAGATAGATAGATAGATAGATAGATAGATAGATAGATAGATAGATGGATATACAGTATATAAGAGCTTCATAAACTTCTGGATGGAAGTTACGATGTACATTTTTCTACAGAAAAAACACCCTAAGTGTTAAGCATATAAGTTATAGTATATACTATATAAGTTTATAATAATACATAATTAAATACATGGTGTCATTTATAGGCTAAACAGCTAGTTTTCTGTGCCTTCTATCATGACATGCAGAACATATTTGTTTGATATGTATTTTATTGCTATTTATTATTTTATGTGAGGTACTAAGATACTGAGATACTTAAATGCTGATATATGCCTATTGTGTGAGCACACAATCTGGTGGTAAATGTTTAAAAAGTGATTAGCATTTTCTTTGCAATTGAAGAATAGGTTATAAAAGTTTTGGTAGTTGGAGTGTCTTTAACTTGCATCAGAAATGATTAATTGACTAAAACTTGAGCTGTTTTCAGAATATTTTCAGAACTACATATTTGTGTATGTGTAGGGTTTAGTGTGCTTCATCTCATAACTGATAAAACCCATATATTTAAAAACTGTAAATGTGCATTCAATTTGTTTGCCAGTTTTATAAAATAAGGGGATTAGAGGTTTAACATTAAGTTTGCTTTGTGTTGTAAAAAGAGCATGTTCCAGCAAAGATAGTGTAAACAGAAAATGCGTAATTTATAGCCTTGAAGCTTTATTACAATATATTGCAGTGTATTCCATTTTCAGATGGTTATGCTGATCTAAATTTAAATCTTGAAGAACATGCTCCGGGAAAAGCACTCGACTCCTTGCTGGTATATAAGCAGGATCAGAAAGTAAAGTTTTTTTAGTTGCAGATTAAATGAAAGACAGACATAAAAGATGGAAGGAGTCTAAAAACATAAAATGTTCTGCTTCTCTTCCCTTATTAAGCCCTGCCGTTGGCCTCTGAGGCACAGAAACATAACAACTGCTTTTAAAAATAACAGCTACAGTAAATAATCTCTCCCCCCTATGTATGTTTAGTCTGATAAATCAATAAAAGGGCAAATGTATTGTCTGTGTTTCAGCATGGGAAAATACAAGGTCTGCCGTGTAGTGCAAAAAGCTTTTAAAACCATTGCAGTCCTAAAGTGTACTGTACAAGAAGGTGCTCATTTATACCGCAATAAACTCATCTAGAAAGCTAGATTCACCCACATTTTTAGAGCCGCCACTAAAAACAAACATACTTGACTTTTCCGCGATTTCACAATATAAAAAAAACAGATGCTGCTCTGCAAAGTTACAGCTTACGCACTGCAACTCTGAAAGCCAAGGAAGTCGGAGGGCCGTGAAGCGCTCTTGTGTTGTCACAGAGAGGGTCTGCAAGTCATAAAATCACCTGCCGTAGCACCTTTCTAGAATAAAGTGCCACAATGTGGATGAAAGAAAAAAAAAAAAACCCTTTGCTCACATTCATCATCTGCTGCAGAATTTCTCAAGAGGCAGAACTTTAAACACACTCATGCTCAAGCATGTCTTGAAGTGCCAGCAGAGATGCATACCAAATTGTGTTCAAAAGTTGTGAAACAACACATTTTTTTTTAATCTTCCTGTGCAAATTCACCATTGTGCTACCAGACAGTTGCTGGATAAATGTGCAGGATAATCAATGTGACCAGGTAAATGTCAGTTTTAACGTATACCCTTTTACTGCAGATGACCGA
Source organism: Silurus asotus (assembly GCA_024362625.1). Taxonomy (NCBI): domain Eukaryota; kingdom Metazoa; phylum Chordata; class Actinopteri; order Siluriformes; family Siluridae; genus Silurus; species Silurus asotus. Next base: position 7,398,976 of record MU591762.1, on the reverse strand, counting down.
TGTGTGCATGGTACTGTGAGCTGCTGTAATTTTCCTCTCAGTTGCATGGTATATGGTGTGGTGCATTCTGGTAGTTTGTAAGGTTCCTTGCTAAATTGAGTGAGACTTAAGTTTAAGTCTGGGATCCCTTGAGTGGTTGGGCCAATCTTAGCATGACCATCAAACCCTCACAGCCTAATAATTTTCTCATGGCTGATAAATCCCTTCAAATAAACCTCCTTCAAATCTTTGAAGAAACTGAGCTCAGCTGCTGGAGTTTTCTTTGGCTTCATTGAAAAGAGAAGAAAAGTTGTTGTAAAGGTTATGTTCAAATAAAGTTGTAACCTTGAAGGTTGTTGAATAATCTGAATGAGCCTTACTTCTAAGGTTCTCAAGCTTTCATTCAGCTTTCACATAATTCTTTAAAACTAAATGTCCCAAATATTAGATTAGTCATTATACTTTTAAATAAAACATACCACCAAACTACCTTTAACCATACTGTATAATCAGCTGACATTTATATTTACTTATTACATTTACACTGTTATTTAACTTAAAGCCTATATTTCCCTGAATGATGTGTAATTACAAGAGTGAAAAAAAGCAGTCAATGACATTAAAGAGGTAAAGAATTTTTGCACTCTCAAATCAAGAAGGCCAGAAAGAAGAATTATTTTCTCTTTTTACTGACTTGTTTCGAGAAGGTAAAGTCTAAATAGAAATTTTGTAAATATCAAGCGTTTTTGTTAATAAGATGTGCTCATATTTTTGTTTCAAATCTCGTTTTTCTCTATTTTTATATAAGACTCCACGTATAATATCTGAAGAAACAGTGGTGGTCACTTCATATATTTGCACTCATAATCTAACATCTAAAACTTGAATAAATATATGGGTATTCCAGCATGCTGAATGTCACGCTAAGACCAGAAAGCCATAGGTAGATATGAGGATGCATTATTATAACATTTGATATTTCATCACATAAATCATCCCAAACCATGCTGTTATTAGATTCCACGAGATAGTGTCCTGGCTAGCCGAATGTTTTTTAGGTTCCTTTATATGTAATATTAAAACCAATCATTTTTATGTTACTCCCCCAATATTGCAATATTACAATAAACACAGTGTATCACATTTCTGTAATTGCATTGGTAATAATTACTTCATTGTTGTTCCAAATGTATTTTGCTGTATTTACATGATTTAACCATGTCCATATGGGTTTTGTTTGAGTTCTCCAGTTTCCTCCCACACCCGATCGAGATAAAGGAATTGCTTATAATAATTAAATAATAATAATAATTTAAACGATAAGAAGTATCAGCTACATGTTACCATGGGTCAGCTTTGATGAAAATAAAAAAGTTGCAAAAATATCATGTTTTTTGAATTGCATTTGATTGCAAAAATATTACCTGCCGTGATTCATAATTAATAATATTTACCTCATCAGCAGTAATCCAGCATCAAGTCCCTAGATTATTACACACTTCTTTACATAATAACTATATACCTTAAACAAAATTCTCGAGAGGAATAAAAGGAAGTGAAATATCAAATAAACACACACATTGTGTATCAACTGTTCTGATGCAAAACAATCTACAATGTAATGTCTATGTGGTCAAAAAAGGCAAAAATGCAAAACTTTTTTGGTTACATTCCAAAAAAATGTTGCCTGTAAATTTCCACAAAAATCTAAAACACAAACATCTTTAAATTGTTTAATTGTCTTGCAAATACCAGAAACTAGCACATCAAACAGACACTTTAAGAAAGCAACTCTGTGCAGCTTTAAAAAGTAACCCCCATTCACCACTCCACCTCTCACACACACACACACACACACACACACACACTCAGACACACACACACACACACATCCATCCCAACCGGCATTAAAGCTTGTGCCACGGTGGCGCATTGCACAATACCCTTGATCCTGCGTCTGATGACCCCCATCCGGCACTTGAGCGAAACGGAAAACATATCCACCTCTTCGCACCTCCTCCTCTCCTCAGCAGCTCATCCTTGCAGAGGAAAGAAAAAAAGGCAGAAAGGAAACCAAGAGGGGAGGAGGAGGGAATAGCTCCGGAGTACTCTGAAACAAGTCACATGGCGTTCTGAGGAGCACAAAAGCCTGACTGAATGTGCATGTTGACTACGGCTTCACGTCAACAAAAGTCTTTGTTCCAGTGTTAAAAGTTGCTGAAAGAAAATGAAATAAACTAAAATAAGAATGAGAGTTGAGAGCTTAGCATTTGAATCTCAGGGCTGCCCTTCAATTCTTTCGATGATCGCTGGGATGCTAATCAATATTTATGAAGCTTCATAGCTTGAAGGCTGCCGTTGATGAGCTCTTACTCCGTCTTTCACTCCCTCGTTCTCTTTCGCTATGTCCCTCCGCCTTTCTTCTTCTCTCTCACTCTCTTTCTCTCTCAATCACACTGCTGCGTATAAATGCAACTTGAAATTCCACCGAGTTCCCATATTGGAAGTCCAGCTGCTGGTAGACAGTGTTATTAATCACAAAGAGACTCTTTGGATTTGCTGTTTTATTACATGGCAAGTGTGTGGAATGTGGTTCAGAGTTCATGAATCAATCAATCTTCTGGCGGAAGACCCTACAGAATCTATAGACTGGTACAACAATATCCTGGTATAACAAATAAAAAAAAAGTGAAATCTACCAGTAATTATAAACTTTGTAGAAGTTGTAGAACTCAATCATTAGTGAAACTCAACCTTTTATCTTAATTAAACCAAACTACAGTGATTTTTCTCTAATTGTTAAAGCCTACTGAACATACCACTAATCATTTTATGTAAAACATTCTTCAGTCCAAAACTGTTAAAAATCATAAGAACACAAGAACATTCATAAACGAATATAAATCTATGCATTTCGTTAATCAGATTAAAACAGAAATTCCTACAGGTTACTCAAATATGGACTAGTTGTTAAAAGTCTTTCAGCTTTCATATTACTTTGAGTTAATATAATTAAATTTCATTGATTTGATTTGATGCATGGACATAATGGTGGTAACTGATTGCTTTTGTAGGTGGGATTAGATTTGGATTTGCCTCGCAACCTCCAAGGTTGGAGGTTTAAATCCGTCCCTCACCCAGTGTTTATAGACTTTGTATTTTCTCGATGGACATTGTACATTTTGTCTCAGGCCAAAGATATGCTTTGTGGGTTGATTGGCATTTCCTGAATGGGTGTAAGATTGTGCCCAGTGATGGGCTGGCACCCTATCCAGAGTGTACTCCCCATTGAGCCCTGAGGACTCTAAAATTACGTCCAAGGTACCCTGTAAACCAGAGTGTAATATGCGGTAGGGAAAATGGGTGGATGGAAGGATGGATGGATAGAATAGCTGCTAATGGATTCACTAATGTAAATGTAAAATCAAGATAAATGACAAAATTACCTAAAATGGTGACTTCATGTTTCCCATGATGTGAGTAAGTGTGAAACTGTGTATAGCACATTGCACACATACAAATGTGTCCTATTGATCACATATGATGGCAAGTTCTCCAGGCTTTTCCAGTGAAAATTACACTGAAGTAATAATTGTACTAAATGTTAAGTCAACTGTTTGGGGAAATGCAAACAAGTTAACAAGTTGTTGTGTTAACAAGTGATTAGTTCTTAATGGATACATCTTAACAGTTTGCCCACCTAGTTTACCAAATTTATAGAAATTTCTATAAAAGCTACTACAACTTAGCTACTATATCTGATTGTTTAATTCTTGCTAATTACCTGACCAATGATTTGTTGTTAATCCTACATTTTAGCTCAGGAGTGTACACAAAATATTGCTCTTTTAGATGTTTTACCTAAAAATGTACTAGCACTGAAATCACAGGCCATGAAGAATCGTTTTTTTAAACTACTGTACAAACCAGAAGGAGACCAGCTGTTAGTTTAGTTGAGCACCCTAATACCATCAAAATGAAGGTGTTCTCTATTCCAGTGACTAGACACATCATCAGTGATGGACAGAACATGGCATCTCTCTTTGCATTACTGGCTGCAGCTATTGAAGCAAAGAAGTAAGGAGATGCAAGGAAAATGAGCTCTGCTACACTCTTGAAAGCTGGAACTCCTCTGAATGAATGCTAATACATGTGAATGTGCAGCTTGTGATTTAATGCTCTTATACAGGCTGCACAATTATGTGGAATTCACTGGAGACTTAATTTTGCAGCCCTAGTCGAGGCAGCTCCATCCAAGTTTACCATTTTATTCAAAAGTGAATGTTATATGGAAATGTATATCAACAGCTGAGAAAGATATACAAGTTGGAAACTCTAAGGGATTAATATTTTACTCTCCACATAAATCTGTGAATATAGCTAATAAGCTAAGGACCTAGCAGGGAATTATACAGTAGCACTTAAGTGTTGACTGTGAGCAGTAAAATCTGTAGCCACATTTTATGCAACTTCAGTTCATGTGTTAATGCTAGACTAAGAGATAGAGCTGTAATTATTTAGTAATAGATCAATTCTGCACTATAGGATGATTTATGGTTTATGGTTTATGCATTTATGTTCCACATAAATAAATGATCAGATGGCAAATTGTTTGGTGAAGCTGATACTGTATGTAGTCATTTAAGTAACAGGAATAACTGCTTATCTAAAAAGCAGGTCAATGGTTTATATATTGTATTGGATATATTAATTTAAATAATGAATATATAGTTAAATAACTTATTTTGTAAAATATGAACAAGATATGTAGATAGAAAATCAACAGAAGAATAATAATGCTCTATGATTAATAATTTTATTATAAACCTAATTGTTATTTTAACCCTCTTCAAAAAAACCTTTGTATGTGCTTAATTAGAATTGCTCTGTGATGTAATATTAGTGAGACACCACAGCAGTTTGCTCACTTTAGAAGACCAAAGCTATAAAAGATGGCAAGGAATAATCAATGCAACTTCATTACTCTGATTGATCTCTGAACCGCATCCATGCTGACATTAATGAGAATGTTCCCCCCGACACATCTATTTACTTCTCTATTTGTAGTAACTTCTAAATGAGGAAAATTATAGTATAAGCACATATAGAGGGGTGAGGATGGTTCTCTAATGTCCAGTAGTAGATTTCTTACAAAGGATTAAAACTTATGATTTTTACAGTCACTAGCACAGAACATTTAAGTGTTCTTAAATCTGGAAATTGTACTTTGATACCTGTACCATTTACAGTACAGACCAAAAGTTTGGACACACCTTCTCATTCAAAGAGTTTTCTTAATTTTCATGACTATGAAAATTGTAGAGTCACACTGAAGGCATCAAGGGCTATTTGACCAAGAAGGAGAGTGATGGGGTGCTGCGCCAGATGACCTGGCCTCCACAGTCACCGGACCTGAACCCAATCGAGATGGTTTGGGGGGGAGCTGGACCGCAGAGTGAAGGCAAAAGGGCCAACAAGTGCCAAGCATCTCTCGGGGAACTCCTTCAAGACTGTTGGAAGACCATTTCAGGTGACTACCTCTTGAAGCTCATCAAGAGAATGCCAAGAGTGTGCAAAGCAGTAATCAAAGCAAAAGGTGGCTACTTTGAAGAACCTACAATATGACATTTTTCAGTTGTTTCACACTTTTTTGTTATGTATATAATTCCATAAATAATTCCACATGTGTTCATTCATAGTTTTGATGCCTTCAGTGTGAATCTACAATTTTCATAGTCATGAAAATAAAGAAAACTCTTTGAATGAGAAGTGTGTCCAAACTTTGGCCTGTACTGTATATAAATGTGAAACAATATCTGAAAAGCTATTATAAAACAAAAAGCACTGTTCATTAGGTGTACATCAAATGGAGTTTTTGGAAGTAATGCCTAATTTTGGTCTTTGCTTGACAATTAAGGCAGTGTAATAAAATTAGGATCTGTTCAGAAAGAAAGACGGCCGTTCTGCTGCATGGATTAATAATAAAGCAACTACAAGATCCTCATCTAATGTCCTTTATGTGTTCTAATATACACACTACTGTATATACACTTTTACGGTTGCAGTCATGTTGAATCCAATAAAGCATTGCAAGCTGAAGAGCTGGAGAGCGCGATCACTAACTTATATTTATACCATGCATATGACTCAGTCCTATTCCTAGTCATCCATAACACATATGCAAGTGATTTCTGTCAGTGATTCATATGCAGGGCACACCAGGACCAATATTGTTGCTTTGGGACAATGTCCATTGTTAATGGTATAATGCTATACAAATAAAATTGGATCGAATTGAATAATATGGTAAGTTGATCATGATTAAATGATGCATAAAAATGAAATTAAGTTTATAATTTTCTACTCAAAATACAAAGAATTAAGAATCAGAATTTAAAAAAAAAAATATTTACTGTGTTGAATGATAGAAATTAATTAACAGAGAAGAAAAGTAAGAGTTTACAGACATCTTATTGATATTTATCATCATTTTCTGTCATTATAATATCTCAGTTAATAAGTTAAATCTGTAGCATCCAAAAAAGAGACGTAGCAATTTTAACAATAGAATATAAAAGGTTTTAATCTCCTCATTTAGTCCCAAATGCCTTCAGTTTAGTTTAGTGTTTTAACATAATTTATCTGCAAATGCCAACCGGAGAACTTCTAAAAAAAATAAATAAATAAAACAGAATTCTAAGAGCTAAAGCATTTTCTTTTTTCTTTTCTGTTCTTTAGCACAGGATGAGCTGTCTTCAAATTTAATTATGAACAGTTTTTTTTTTAAACTGGTCTCTGCCTTCATTGTTAAATCCCATCTAGCTGGAATATACAGTACATGAAAAACATCAGTCCTTACAACATTTAGATAAAAGCCACACAAGTCTCATTTCCTGTCAAATGAATAGAAATTATGATAAGCGAGGTAGGATGATGTTTGATATTGTATGATTAAATATGACAAGCTACAACCTTTAAACGAAACAAACTCAAGAATCTATTATGTTTAGACGCTGGCGCATGCACATTACATACAGTATTTGATAACTAACTGTATTGGAAAATGTACTAGAACATAACAACAAATGTTCAAAAAGGGAAAACAAAAAAACAAAAAACACTCAGCTTTAGGCAACAATAGAGGGACTGTTGTTATGTACTAGAACATAACAACAGTCCCTCTATTGTTGCCTAAAGCTGAGTGAAAAAGTTCGTACTTAATAACGTAAACGTTCTTTCGGCTTCTCCCATTAGGGGGCGCCACAGCGGATCATCCGCATGTTTGATTTGGCACATGTTTTTACGCTGGATGCCCTTCCTAACGCAACCCTCCCCATTTATCCGGGTTTGGGACCGGTACTAAGGCTTGTGCAACCCTAATAGCTGGGGTTGGTTCTGTGACCGGGGATCGAACCCGGGCCGCAGCGCTGAGAGCGCCGCATCCTAACCACTAGACCACCAGGAAACCCATGTTTCTTAATAACATAATATGTATAAATAGTGTGTAAACTAACTGCCTTTGTCACGTAGCAAGAAAGCAGGAAGTAACTGCATGTACAGATGATTTTTTTAAATGAAAAAATAAAATGCAAAACAGAAAACTAAAAGTAAAAAGAAAAAATTACCTGAGTAAGATGATGTGAAATTCAAACAATAAAGAGAAGACAACGAGTGCTATGAAAGGTATATTACCTACAAGTACAAGTGCTACTCATTGTGAAATGTGGTACAGGTGCAGAAAGTAATGTGATGTGACATGTGACAGTGCAGGTTTGTCGGACTGATAGTCCCTGTTCGCTTTAGTTATATGCTGATTCTTCCTGACGTCCCTGTTCTTTCATTGTCAGAATTGACAAAATACTTGCCTATTCCTTTTTACATATTTGTGTAAACGCTGTTCGATGTGGTGTAATGCTGTTATTTACATTAGATTATTGTTTACATTAGATTTTTTTTTCATGTGTTTTAATTTGAGCATGCCTGTTTTCACTATGCAGATGAATTATCAAACACAAATAGCAAATAGCTCTTTCCATTTGTCAGATTTAGCAAAGAATATGAAAATAATGGTAAAGGACATGACATGATAGCAACTTTATAATTACACTGAATAAAAAAAATATATTTTCTATCATTCCAATAAGCACTGACTTTTCAGTCTTCTTTTTTTAATATGCATCTGATCAATTCAGTGTTTTTATTTTCTAAATCCCATGCTAACTGTTTATATGTATTTTGAAATGAAGCATCTTTAAAGAATTCAGAAAGTCACCTTGAGTTCCAGCATATGGTATATAAGGCATTGTTGGGTACGTTACTGCATGTTAGGCAAAAAACAAGTATAAATGGAAAAAATAGGAGGCTGCATATTCACTGATAACATTTTTTATTAATTTTTTTTTTAATGCTATCACGGCTAAACACAGGGAACATATTATACTCTGGAAAAAACACTGTAAATAGTGTCTGAATTTCTCTGGAAACATAATCTAATATACAAAAAAAAAAGCTTTGCATTCACTGTCTTCACCAACAAATACTTAAGCAATGGAACAGGAAAAACAAATTTTAATCTCTTGGCATTAGCTGTACATTCTCCTCAAATGCAATGTTGCCACCCACTCTAAGCCCGAGAGCTAAAAATCTGGGCCATCTGGAGAATAACAGCAACCAAACCACAAATCTGGTTTATTTTTCCATGCTACATAATAAAAACGGTGTCTAAAAATGTAATCAGGTGCTAATAAAAGACATAAGCTAATACTCAGTTTGTATACCTTTCTTCTTCCGTCTTTTCCATTTTTGTTTAGTCTAGCTATATCTTTAACCGATTCATAGAGTGATGACTAACATAGAAGAAAATTCACTGAACCATCACCCTTCTAAACTGTGAAATGCCTCAAAGATATCTCATATCAGCTTCTTTTCAGAAATCAACCTGACCCCTGAACAAGAGCTGGACCAAAAAAAGCTTCAAGATAATTGTGAGAGGGAAGCAGCAGGCTGGAGTCATACCTCGGTGCAGGGGCTATCAGCAGTCACAGTTAATGGAAAGAGCATGCCGTGGAGTGATGGGCCCAGGATGAGCGTCACACACTCCCAGTCCCAGCAATTTGGATAGAGATCTAGGATGAGCAGGACCTGAACCCAATTATAGTGGAAGTATGAGAGTCAGAGAATGAATTAAAGAACTCTTTAATTTGCTTTAGTCATGGTCATTAAATCATGGGACACTGTTGTTGCTGATTTTAATATATGTATAGAAATTTATGCTGATTATTGAATGCCAAAACTATTGCCATTCTTTGTAACATACATTTTTAATGCACTGTATTTGCTGTGTTGTATATACAGTATATGTATGTATATTTAATTTTCTATTTATATAAAAAATCATCTTTCCAGAAGTTTTTAGTTTAGTAGTATTGTCTAGTAAAACATGTAGCAGGTACTAAATTATTCTTTATGCATTAGCTTTATCCTGTATTTTGTACCTTGAAGAAATGCACTAAAGTGCATATTAATAAGAGAAACAACAATAAAAATAACTTGTTAATGGTTGTAGCAAGTTTACAATGCCATTTGCATTAGCTCTCATTTATTATGTATATAAAAATCTAAAATAAAATGTTTATTACAGCGAAAAAGTTTAGATATTATATATTCAGAATACCAGTTGCTTTAAATAAATGCATTTGACATAATAATAAATGGAACTGTACTAAATGCAAGGAATATATTCAGAGACACTCTAGTGACTTTCCTCTTACACTTCTGCCCTAAATTGAGAAGGTAGGAAAAAACAATAATTCCTTTTAAATGATTAGCCATACCTTATTAACAAAAGCATCATAGAAAACTATAAAGTTCCAAATGGGGTTGTTCAAGTGCTGACTCAAATTTCCGAAGCGTTCATCCTAAAGTGACAAAAAATCCACAGTTGGTTTTCACATTGGGCACGTGTCCAAATCAAAGTGTGTCACTCTTGCAATAAGAACACATACGTATGAATGCTGTTCATAGACTTCAGTTCAGCATTTAACACTATCATCCCTCAGCACCTGCTTGAGAACCTGAGCCTACTGGGCCTGAACAGCTCCTTCTGCAACTGGATCCTTACTTCCTGACTGGGAGACTTTATTCAGTCCAGATTGGGAACAGCCGAGTCAGGATACAGAGAGTAGGTGCAACAACTAACAACAGTCTGGTGTAGAGCCAACAACCTGTCTCTGAATGTTAACAAAACTAAAGAGATGGTTGTTGACTTTAGGCGAGCACAAAGCGGCCATTCCCCACTGAGCACCAATGGATCCTCTGTGGAGAACATTAAGAGCATTTAATTCCTTGGTGTTTATCTGGCAGAGAACTTCACCTGGTCACTCGAACACCAGCTCCATCAGCAAGAAAGCCCAGCAGCACCTGTACTTCCTGAGATAGCTTAGGAATTGTGAACGACCCCACATACCCCTCACAACACTCTTCACTCTCTTTACATAAGGAAAAGAATTTGGCCCTCATACCCAGACTGTGCAACATATTTTTTCTCTCAAGCCATCAGGCTCCTCAACACACAACCAAACTGTACCAAACTCACATACTTATTTTACTTCATGCACATTCATGTCTTCAGCACCACCCATATGATATTATACTGTTTACATGCAGTTTTGAACACCTTTCTCTTTGCTCTTGCTGTTTTTGCACAACATTGTGTTTATGTTTACAACTGCACTCTTGTTTATTGTTCACGTTTGCACAATGAACTGTATAGCATATTATACAGTAGGTTTACTGGGCAGCACTATTCTGTGTTTTGTGCATATGTCCAACACTGTCTTGTACTGTCTGATGCACTGTCTTTTGTCTTTCACTGTTTACACTCGGTTGCATACGATGCACTTTATGTGGCGAGGACAACTTACTTTAGTCCTTAGATCTGTGTTCTGTTATGTAGCTCTATGTTGTGTGATGTAGCTCTATGTTGTTTTATATAGCACCAGGGTTCTGGAGAAACATTCTCATTTAATTGTATACCATGTCATCTATATCTATATATGGTTGAAATGACATTAAAAGCTTCTTGACTTTTAATCACAAATGCACATTGAGTTTACAACACAACTCGTTATTTGTAATGCAATAATCAAATATGATGGCATAAATATAACATAAGTATAAAGCTAGAAATCACATTATTTCACATTACCAGTTTTTACACAAACATACTACTGCAGACTAAATTGCTAGTGTGAAAGCCCATAAAATAGAATATCCACTGAACATGACAGGAACAGGAATCAGCTTTAGTTTAGATACTTTAGTTAAATGAATATAAAGCACTGCAGGTTAGCTGGATTTCTGAAAAGTCAAATACAAAAATGAAATGAAAAATAGCTTATTGACCTCCAGTGAGGAACAAATAAAGCAGAAAAATGAATGCATGTTTAGTTGATTTCAAGGCCTGACAGAAAAGGAAAAAACATGTCCATTATCATAAAAAGTTGTGAGCAGGCAATAATATTTAGCAATAAGGAATAAATGAACAGAATAAAAAAACTGCTCAATGTAAATGTATCACTGGAGGAAGAAATTAAATAAAATGCTGTTCAATTCTGATTTGCATATGAATAAATATTTCAGATTGAACAGCACATGTAAAATGGGTTGATTTTCCCAGACCGGAAATATATGGAAACAGCATGAAGCATTCAGAGCTTAGGCTCACCACAAAAAGCACAAATATATTATTAACTCTGGATCATACAGCTTAAATGTGAGCTGACAACCATGATTAGATTCTGCTTCATCTTCCTGTAAAATAAATGAAATGACAAAGACCTTTTTAGACTTTGCTAAGACCTACATTGGGATATGTTCTATGAAAAGTTTAACTTCAGTAAATTTTTAAATAGATTTTAGGAAATAATTAAAAATGTTATGGTGCAAGCACTGCAATAGACATTGCATAAAAGTACTGCTTTTGTAGTAATAATGCAGTTTAGTATAAGTATAAATAATTACATGATGGAAATACTATCTGAGTAATTACCGTACAAATGACATTTTTATATGCCATGATAAAGCAAATTTTAGCCAAGTACATACATATTTCCAGTTAGTTGTAACTATCAAATGTTTAAATCAAAAGGTTTTTATGTTGGAAAACAGCCATTTAGCCCTGTTTCTGAAGGGAGGGCATCATGTTGTGCATCAGAATGTCACAGTACATGTGGGAATCTATGTTTTCCTCAGTGAACTGCAGCTCTCCAGTACCAGCAGAATTTATGTAGCCCCAGAGCATGATGCTACCACCACCATGCTTGACTGTAGGCAAGACCACATTTTCTTAATTCTCCTCACCAGGGCGTCACCGCACATGCTGGACACCAACTGAGCCAAACAAGTTTATCATAGTCTCATCAGACCACAGGACATGGTTTCAGTAGTTCATGCTTTCGGACAGGTTGTCTTCAGCAAGCTGATTATAGCCTTCCTTCTGAGCCAGCTTGAGAAGAGATGGTTGCTTCTGGGACAACAGCTATGCAAACTGACTTACAGGGTCTGAGCACTGACAAAGCGGACTTTCTGCTTTCGCAACTTCGAAATCAATGCTGGCAACACTCTGATGAACAGCACAAGGATTTAACTTCTTTGATCAACCCTTGCGAGGCCTTGAGGGGAACCCGCCTTGGAAAACCTCTGTATTGACCCTTCATTCTATAGCCTAAGCCAACTTTGTTAAGAGCAAAATTCTAATTTTTAAATCCTCAGAGAATGAGGTGTCAAGTTGAACATACAGCGGTCAGTATAAGATTATTGTACTCACGCAACAAATTACAACTGCTCTAATAAAAGATACACACATTTGTATAGTCCTGTCAAGCAGACAAAACCATGAACATGAGCATGTGGCTTTGAAGGTTAAGCGACACACAGCTGTTATCACTTACGGTGTAGTCACTTTTATGGCACTTTTTTGTTGGCAGCTATTTCGACATAAATAACTGTATGGTATGTTATTTTCAGAGGGCAGTAAATCTGTACTGCTAAACAATCTGCACATTGACTACTCTTAAATTTCTATAGTAATTTTCCTTGGGAAGATTATTTGTACCGAAGTTTTTCAGTACAGGGCTTTCAGTTCAGTTCAGTTCAGTTCAGTTCAATGCAATTATTTTTACATGCGAAACATGGTTAAAAGCTATAGAGTTCCCAGGATTAAGTTACAGACAACACGTTTGTTTAGTCTCTGCTTCGCACTTTAAGAGCATTTGTTAATAATTATTATTACGAAACTTAAAAACATATGCAACATTGCCAGGAGTATAAAAAGAAGCAGTGTCACTGTATCTGCTCTCTCTATATTGAAAATAAGATTTGTTTTGCACATGCATTTAAACACCAAAGAATAGGGCTAGCCTTAGCCGCTAACCAGGAAGTGTGTCTATGTGGATATTCCTTATCTTTGAGCCATTCCCCTGCTCCAATTCACTGCTCACTGAATACATGGAAGTATTCATCTCATCTATAGATTATCACATTGCTTTGTATTCTTCTGCACATTCTCTTCTCACGCAGCAGAGCAGACTCCACATCTACTGATGCAATGTTACGCAACAGCAATTAAACATCAAACTCTTGCCTCAAAACCCATTTCTCTGAAAACTATAAAATATTGATATGTTAGTTTCATGGAACCAACAACTAATCACCTTATTTCTCATACAAACACTAAACATCAGAGCAGGGCCAGTTGTGCACAAAAATGTGTTACGTAGAAAGATTGACAGCGCTTTAAGTTGAGCATTGTGCTGATGTTTTTTTTTTTTTTATAGCAATGCACACAGTTTTTCAGGATGTAACATTAAAAACAATAGACATGCAGTATGCAAACAAGTGAACAAGCAATGGTTCAAGTTGTGCAAAATTGTATTCAACACTTTCAGATGAAAGTTAGTCTAATATTGTTTTGCACAGTTTATGGTTTCATTTAATGTGCAAGTTTACTGTTTGGTTTTTATACCTAAATTATGCATATCCCAAAAATTGGGATGGCTTGGCATCCTAAAAGCTCTATAGCAGACCACTCAAGAGCTTCCATTCCAAGCCATGTAACCATTTGTCCTTGGATGGAAAAATCACATGTATTAATACTTTTGACCATATAGTGTATGATTCTACTGTTACATTCTTGGCCACAACTCCTACCTGAGTATGATAGTGTGTGTTGATTTCAAGATTGACTCTTTTATGTTTTCTTGATAACTAGGGTGTCATTTAGCCTTTATATATCAAGGCATCAATATATTTTAAATAAGGTCACTTTGTCTGAATTTTGTTCTTAAAAAAGTAACATGGTTAAAAGTCCAAAAAAAAAAAAAAAAAGAGCAGATACACTTTGCATGACATTTAACTGATTGCCTTTTTTTTTTATTAATACTTGCTAAATAAGCATTTTAAAAGTAAACAGATTGTATTTTGCAAAATGGCATGAGTGAATATTACAGTGCTGTCCACTAATATTGGCACCCATTATGATTATGATTATGACAAAGGGGATCTGACCTATGTGTTACCTCATGCGTGAACATTTTTTTAAATCACCACGGTGTACTGAAAAATTTAAAATATCATATATTTAACATAAAATTCATATCTCATTCATCAAGGCTGATCATATCAGTGAAGGGTACTGTACTTCTATCAATAAAGGAACAGAATTTTAAAGTATGCATTTCTTCTTACTATTATCAAAGCGCAAAAGAAATTGTTGAACACGTGATTTCATAGCAGATTTGTTTTACTAGGTAACTCAGTAAATGTAAATAAAAAGTACATTTTTAATAACCTATAAAAGGCGATTATTAGAAAACAAAGCTTCAAGCATAAGATCCACAGCAGATACATTAAATAGAGGCACACCAATGCACAAATCATTATTTTAAAGACTTTTTCCATCTGAAATGTGATTATTGCTTGGTTGTTGTTAAGGAAACACTGTTTATGTTTAAAATTCAATATACACTTTTGTAAATGTAAAATCACTGGCACATGAAATCATGGGTCCCCTGGTGGTCTAGTGGTTAAGACGCAGCGCTCCCACCGTTGCGACCCGGGTTCGATTCCCGGGTCAGGGGACCATCCCCAGCCACTCTCAGTGCCGGTCCCAAGCCCGGATAAATTGGGGAGGGTTGCGTTAGGAAGGGCATCCAGCGTGTGCCAAATCAAAAACGTGCGGAGGATCCGCTGTGGCGACCCCTAATGGGAGAAGCCGAAAGAAACTTACTTACTGGCACATGAAATCATGACATAAACCTAAGTTTGTCTGTTTTTCATAGAGTGTGTGTATAATTCAGTGTCAAAAAACACATGCAAATCTGTTTGAGATACTGAATTATACTGAATTGTTACAGTGAGTGTGAATCTAAAGTTTGCACAATGCCAATTGCACGTTTTAAGCTGTTCTAATATTTTAAGACTAGTATATCACAGCATCAAATAAGATGACTAAACTACTCATTTATTTATGTGCCCCAAAAAATGTGATGTGAAAAGTAAAGCACTAGCTTTGTCTGTGAAACAGTGCTGACATGCCGCACATTCATGGGAGAAATGCTAAAGAGTGTAAAACTGTAAGATCTTACACAAGGAGTTTGTCAGAACAATGACTTGAGGCTGAGTTGTTATAACATTCTACATCTACTGTCTGAACTTCTTGCACAACTTGTATCTTTTTCTGATTATGTCTCTGTCCAATAATAAATAGGAAACAGTAGAATTTAATTCTATAATCTAGTATTTTCATATTGGGAATGTAGCAGTTGAAAGCAACATTGTGATCAGTCTATTTGTTTTATTAAAATGGCCAGTGTAGTCAGAGATAAAGGACAAGTTGTGACTGATGCAAACCACCTTTTGGTTGTGTGGAGCCTTTGTTGAATATCAGATGTAAACTAAATTTTAAAAGAAAATTAGCATTAAAAAAAGAAGAAAAAAATTAAGTCCTCTCTGTTTGGACCCTGTGACACTATTAAGAATTGGTAAAGTAAATCATGACTACAAAAACGAAATGTATAATAATTTCCAAAAAACTAATCTTATCGATAGCCATAAATAAACCTCAAATGTTTAAGCTTTAAAAGCTGACTAGGGTTATAGTTTACAATTTTCTTACATGATAGTTTTAAAATATCACAGTATAATAATCAATAAAAAAATGCAATTGGTGAAAAAAATGAAAACCCATTCATTGTTTTCTCATTTGTTTTGTGGGATACGGTTTGTGGACATAAACAATATGGACAAAGGTTTAAGCTCTCTTGACCATAATATTTACATGTGGTTATTAAACATCCCATTTCACATTTAGTCCCCATGAGCTGTAATAATAATCTCCACTCTTCTAGGAAGATGATAAACTAGATTTCGGAGCGTTCTTACAAAAATATGTGCTCATTCAACCAAAGGTGGTTAGTAAAGTTAGGTACTGATGGAGGGTGAGGAAGCATGGGTGCATTCAGTGTTCCAGGTCATCCCAAACATGTTCAATAAGGTTGAGGTCATAGCTCTATTGCAGGCCCCTCAAAACCTTACACTCCAACCCATATAAACCTATTATTTTATGGCGATGGCTTTGTGCACACAGGAACTCTCATGCTAAAACAGATTTAGGGTTCCTAGTTCAATTGAAATAAAAATAGTTTTCTACTACATCCAGAGACATTCAATGCAATTTAAATTATTAATGTGACGTGGAATTGCTGTATGACATGTAATGTATACAATGCTGATTGTTACTTAAATAATATACATAAAACTGAGCAAACAAACCCACACATTGAGGAAAAAACATGTATTTAGAATTAAAGAAAGGCACTGTATAAACAGAGGACAAGATGCCTATAGCCGTGAACAGTCATGAAAAGCCACTGCTGACAAATAATTAAATAATTCAATTGGCAGACAAAAAAACCTTTAAAAAACCTAATTATGCATTTTATGCTCCCAGCTATCTGTAAACTTAAGCAGATATGGAGGTTTGTGGGTATAAATATTACATAAATGAGCTAGGAATGTGACTTGTTCTTATTGGGTGATTAGAATGCTTACCTGAGTTTTAAGAAAAGATTTTTTTGAAATAGTACTGATGTATGATATAAGACTGATAGACATTTAATCAAATTGACTTCAGTTACATTTTGCACAATTACATATTAAAACCTTTTAAATTAATATATATCTGAGGATTTTGCATTTCCATATGTGAAAATTTTGCAATTAAAATAAAATGAGCTTTTATTTATTTCAATTTTATATAGGGCTGCAACTAACGATTATTTTGATAATCGAATGATCAGATAAACAGCATTTGAGTACGAAAGGTGAATCAATTTGTGTAAGTCAACATTTGTATTGTATTTTACAGATGACAAGTTGACAATCATGCTTAAAAAAATATAATACAACGTTGTTTTGATCATTTTTGTTTAATGAAATACACAGGTGCATTGGTGTACATATGAATAAACATTCGCTAAAAACCACAACAGTGGCTTATCGATTTGTGCTGCTATTTGCTGCTTTTAGATTTAGTGTTTGTTCGGACTGGTTTATTTTAATCCATCACTATATTATGAGCGAGCTGATAGCGCTACCTGAGTCACGCCAGAACAGATTCAGCGTGACTGTCTGGAAGTTAGCAAACAAACAGTTTACACAATAGCACTTCATTAAACTATATCATTTTCACAAGATAAGGATTATACAGTTTTTTCTTAATGTGCTGATGTTTTGCCTTCATCCATGACTCCAGTGTGTTTTCTTTTTGAGTTTAATATAAAAAGCTCTCATGTCTTGGATGACTTGGGACGCACACTTTTTGCTGCTGCCGGTTGACCATGTACTCCCCAATTTTTGCACACGGGTGTTATTTTGCTGTCACACTATCCTATAACTTGTGCAACCCAAATAATTGATAACGACATTCGCTAACGACGAACTACATTATCGATTCTTACCGATTTTATATATTAATTTTTGCAGCTCTTATTTCATATCAGTATTGACAGTTGTATATATTTTGAGACTCTATACTCTATACACAAGTAAAGTTGATGGATGCAGGAAATCACTGGTGATAAATATCCATGTTATTGTGACATTATTAAGGCTTGACACTACTGTACATATGAAGCTCTGCAAAGCATTTTATATTACACTACAGAAGTCATCGAAAGCAGGTGTTTTGGGTTTCGCAACAGCTGCATAATAAGCTCATGCTGATGTGAGTATTCCGTTTTGGCCTAATTACTTCATATGCATTAAATGTCTGAGCGCAAACATTCATTACATTCTGTCAGTTCAGATTCAGACCAGCTTTTATCTGTTTCAGCAATAATACTCAGACAAGCTATTAAAGTAATAGCGCCTCATTGTGGAAAATCTTTAGCCTGCTAAATGAGGGTGCAGGAGTGTTTTATAAGCAAATGCATGAGCTGAAATGTGCATTTGAGGGCTTCAGGAAAAAAGGAGAAAACAAGATAATTAGTCTTTATAAATAGAAGTTCCCATTGATGATCATTTGGGCTACAAGAGGGTCCCTTATAAAACCCAAACCTTGTCTCAAATCCATTTATAAATCAAACAGCAAAAAACAAAACAGTAAAAAAAAAGGAAGCATACCCAGAAAAGAACCAGAGAGTGGGAGCAAAAGCAAAGAAAAGCATGTGCTATCTATGACCTAATTTCACTCCTACACACTGCTACGGCTAGTTAGGAAAAATTATACAGTCAAGCAGTTGCAAATGAGTCTAAATTCAGAACGGATAAGAGAAGGCAAATCGTGAACATCTTTCTCAGCTACGCATTAACCAAAGGGCAGTTCTTTCTCTGCTACCTAATACCACAGAGCAGCTTTCTCAGCTACAAAATACCGCAGAGCAGCAATTTCTTGGTTATCCAGCACCACAGAGCAGCTCTTTCTCAGTCATCAAGTACAACAAAGCGGCTCTTTTCCAGTGACCAAAAACAAAACATTGCAGCTTTTTCTTAGTTTACCAATAAACCATAGAGCAGATCCTTCTCAATTACACAGCATCACAGAGCATTTCATGAATAGATACACAGCACCACAGAGTAGCTCTTTCTCAGTTACCTAGCACCATAGAGCAGCTCTTTCTTAGTTACCTAGCACCACAGAGCAGCTTATTCACAAATATACAGTACCATAGAGCAGCTCATTCTCAATTACACAGAACCATAGAGTAGCTCGTTCTCAGTTACCTAGCACTACAGAGCAGTTCTTTCTAGCCAATACCACACAGCAGCTCTTTTACAGTTGCCCAACACTACAGAACAGCATCCTCAGTAACCCAGCTTCACAGAGCTAACTTTTTCTCAGCTACCTAGCATTACAGAGCAATTATGTATCACACACACCCAAAGCAGCCCTTTCTGAGCTGCACAGCTCATTCTTATTTACCCAGCTTTCCAGAGCAGTTCTTTCTAATTTACCCTGAAACCATAAAAAAGTATTGAAAAAAAAATGAAAAAATCCATTACCACAGAATACTTATTGTGTGGGCATCTTCTGTCATAGAAATCTTAACAAGTGTAGTAAAAATAGGTAAAGTTTCCAGGGGGTATCAGCTAATATGCTCTGCTAAGCAACTGCCAGCCATTCCAGATTTAGATGCCTTTTTGACAGGCGGGTGGTCAGGGCCAGCAAAGTCTTCTCTGCTGGCCTAAACACTATCAGAAGCACTGACCTACATTTACAACCATGAAATTGAATTAATTTATTCCCAACAGTTTATCTCTTTATTTTGTAGTGTTTTTCTTGGCTGCACTGCTTCCAGTACGTGAAGGTAAAAATTTTTTCCAATCAGATTTCAGCCTTTATGTGCTGCCATGTCAATATAATCTGCCCAGGGCCTGCAAAGTCTGTCCTGCTGGCCCTTTTACCATTGCGAATATTACCAACGGGTCTGTTTCTTTAACCAATCAGATTTCAGAATCGTCTCAAAGGACCCAGGGTAGCGTCAGCATTTTTCTGTCCTCTGATTGGTTGGTCAGATGGAAACTGGTACAGCCAAGTTCGACTGGCAAAACACATCTGTTGCGCTCTGCACACATTAATACATCTGAGTTAGACTTTTTTATGCCTAAGGTGGAAGAGAAATTGATTTGGTCTCAGACATACTTAAAAATATATTTTCCAGAAAAGCCAGAAATCGTGAGGAGAGGTCGGCCAACCCTGAAGCTAGCTAGCTTGTCTCAGAATGGGAAAGGGTTTGTTCTCCACTTCCAGACCAGTGAATACGAGCGGTAACACTGGCGTATAGTCTCTGAAGAGTGGTGCAAATTATGACTATGCATCTCTGGTGATTAGGTTGTATTTTATTTACATTTTTATATTTCTGTCATGTTATTAGACAAATATTGATTCTGAACTCAAATCTAGAGGTTTGGCGCTTGCTTTAGTAAAATGGTATTCACCCTCAATATGTGAAATGCCTCTCTTTCACTTGTTATATTGCGTTTTGTATAGTATTGATGGTTTTTATAATTGCGATGTGATAGTGGTGGCATTAAGAGGTGGAATAAGTTGGGTAATTCCCCACTGAAGGCCCAGGTACCAAATGCACGGCCCTCGACTGCTTTTTGATTATTTTTAAGAGGTAACCAGTGTACTCTGATGTTAAAATTAGAAAATGATACACAATGTGTGAAAACAATATAATCTTAAACTTTCAAATTGCTTATCACTCATTGTGAAATCCAATTTTAATTTCTTATATACAGTATAGGTACCAAATCAAATGAAAAATTCGGTATAAGCATTGAAGAAATAGGTGATGTTGGCATTTGTACCTTTTTCTGCAACTTCTACAAAATCCAAATGCTCCATGACACCTCAGATACTGTGAGACTCTTTTGAATAGGGGACAAATATAGCAAGTGACATAATATGACAAAACAACAGCCAACTTGCAGATGCTGGTGTTTTCTCAACTTTCTCAGTTTGACGCACTTATGAAATATTCAATATTCAGAATCCTGTCTCGGTTGCTATAGACAGACCTAGACTGAATAGTGAAGAAAAGAGGCCTTACTTTTGCTCTCTTACAAAACATTGATTTCTGTGACAAATGTCATACTTTGGAGCAGGAGTGGTTCTTATGCACAGCCTAGAAGTGAATGATTCCTGATGCTATAATGTGAGTATGTAGTTGTTCCATTCTTATAACTCATCTTTTTATGAGATTCAGTATGACACACAATGAGAATGCTGCCTAGGAAGAAATTAATAAGCGATACCTTTAGTGTTCTAAAATTGTACTTAAAGACAGTATTTGCCCTATACACTAAACAATGATGTCTTTACTACATTTACTACTAGATTTACTACAAACATACAATGAATCCCACTATTCGCATTCAAAACTCAAAACTATGAGTAGTGCGGTAATTGTCATAATCCTCATCTCATTATTTATTTAAGGCATGTAATTGTCAAATTGTCATGATTAATACTTCTACTTTCTATCATCTCAAAACAGTGGCATCTGTCTATGTGTTGTAGCAGGCAGCAAAGTGAACCATCGGTTCTGGAAGCTGATATGTTAGAAGCAGGGAAAAGTGAGCATTCATAAGGGTGATGAGATCAAGATCTGAGTGACTTTTACTGGGCCAGATCTATAGACGATTATTAAGTCTGAATTCTCCCGATGGTGTGAGTTAAAACTGTTAAACCAACAAGTAGTTCCGGTCTTAAAATATTTGTAATAATTTTATAACACGTTTTTCCTATCGAATTCAAGAATATACTAGATAGATTTGACTGGGTTAAAAATGTTTTTATTTTTCATCAAAAAATTATTCAATCAATAAACATACATGTTAAAGGAAGGACTATATGCTTTGTCTACATATCCCAAGTATTAAACATAAATTAAAAATCGAAGAAAATATCCGTGACAGGTACTGTGGATAAAATTAATACATAAATACCAGTGGTGGAGAGTAACAAATTAAATTCAACTCGTTACTGTAAGTAGTTTTTTCATGTATCTGCATTTTACTCAAGTATTTCTGTTTGGGGAGACTTTAATTTACTTTAATTTCACTACATTTCAAAGTCAAATATCTTACTTTTTACTCAACTACATTTTGCAAAACGAAATTATTAGTGGATAAATACATAACTGGTCAAGCACACTGTTTTAAACTTGTTGATTTGCCGCTTGGCAGTGGTGGGTATAGGCAGGGGTGACATGGGCATCCCCAGGGGGTGTCCATGCAAAAACAAAAAACAAAACAAACAACAAAAAAAAAATCTGTCGGTTTTTTTTTTCACTACGTTTATTTGCACAGTCACATCAATTATTATAAATTGTCACGGTAAGTGAACCTATTTGGGACTCGGCGTGTGCACCCGCTGCCCAGAGAAGTTCCCTCACTCATACACTCGGATAAAAAAAAGGGTCCAAACCCTCAGGAGCCCAATTCAGAAAAATAGGAAAAAAGTAGGGGGTACATATTAACCAAAGAAAATCTATAAAGGAAAATGTTAACAATACTAATAATAACATTCACAACAATGATAATGGCTTACATACAAAAATTAAATCATATATACAAATACATGTAAAATAGGAAATTCACTCTTCAGAAAAGAGATTCAATAAATACGTCAATTTCATTTAAGAAATGTAAAAAGGAAGACTGCTATTTTAAGAGTTTTTGTTTATGAATAAAAAAAAAAATATTCCCAAACAAAATGGAAAAGTTAACAATGTAATTCACTGATATATTAGTTTTACCTTCGTAGTAACAAATAATATTTTAACTGACTGGAAGAATGAAGGTGATTAACTAAATAAAGATATAAGCTATTCCAGAAGTTTTGCATTTTTTTTTACATTGAAAAAAATAAATGGATCAGTGTTTCATCTTTAATACCGCAAAAAGAGCATAAACTGTCAACATCCATATATTTTGAGTCATCCCAAAAGTCATTTATCATCTTGGGTCATTTAACTCATTCTATTAATAGATGCAGAGAGTAATATTAAAGTCTTTGCACATAAACTCAGTTTATTTTACCATGTATAGCTGTAATTTTACTCATGTACATGCTTTGTGTACTATGTCCACCACTGATAAATACTTGCTATTTGAATAGACATCATGTAGCAGCACAGCATTGTCTGAAATCATGAGAGTACTGGTCAAGATATTTAGTTAATGCTAACTTGTACATCGAAAAATTCAGAATAAGAAAAAACATTTTGGACAACATCAGGTTGTCTTTAGCAAACAGCTTTCTTGTGAGGGAGCTTCAAAAAAGGCTTTGTTCTGGGACGATGGCCATGCAAACTGACTTGCTGCAGTATACAGTGTATGGTCAAGTGGAACTTCCACATTTGCAACCTCTAAAGCAATGCTGGCAGGACTCATCCTTCTTTTTTTAAAGCCATCTTTTGCACCTGACGCACAGCACAAGGACTTAACTTCTTTGTTCGATCCTTTTGATGGTAACCCGTCTTGGAAAACCTCTGTATGACCCTGGCCACTGTACTGTATCTCAGTTTCAGCGTGTTCCTGAAATTCTTATAGTCTGGCAATCTATGTTCAGAGCAACAATTCTCATTCTCAAATCCTTTGCCATGAGGTGCATGTTAAACATGCAATGGTCCATTTGAGAGAATTGTACTCATACCACCAAATTTTTACTTCTCTAATACAAGATACACAAATTTGTATTTGGACTCTAAAACATTTTTAGAGGACAGTAAATAATCTACTTTAAAGGGTTTTTTTTTATTAACTTTAAATTTTTTCAAATAAAATGGTATTTTTTTATTTTTTTTTTTAGAAGTGCTATAGATAATATATTCATATATAATAGGATTAGTTTTAAGAACATCATCAAGGAGTGTAAACAAAGCCAGTGGGGTAAAAGGCATTTATAATGTCAGTTAAAAAATATGTTGGGTTTTTTTTTTCAGAACCAATTTAGACAGTATAGATATTACAATTCAGATCAATCATCAGCCCTTTAAAAAAAACTGCTCATAGTTATAGTCCTATTGAATTTAATGAGCTTTGTTCATGAGTCCTCCTGCCTGATACACTACATCAAGAAATAGGGATATTTCTAAGAGGCTGTAGGAAAGAAAATATTTATAATATTCAGATAAATTATGTTAAATCTTGATGGATCTGTAACAGCATGAGAACTCAGTTTCCCTTGATAGTCTACTAGGTTTGTGAACATTACAACATTGACTTGCATTTGGCTACACTGTTCTCTTAATTCTGCCAAGCTTGATAAAAAGGCATGAAAAATTATTATTAATTATAAAAATAAATGTATGTCTAGCAAGCACCTTTTTTCACTCAAGTTTTTAAATGCAAGGCAATGCCACTTTGTAGTACTGTAGTACACAGTTAAGGAATAAAGACAGCTGTGCTAGGTTTTTGTCATTGTATTTTTAGTGTTATGAGTGTTTTTTAAAGCCACGGTTAATTAGCTACAGTGCTGGCCTAGAAAGTGGGGCCTCTGCCTCTGAAAGTATAAGCTGTCATCTAAACATTTACTGTAGACAGTAAGTTTCCACCCCATCCCCACAGTAATTGGCAATAAATGTCATTCTTTTTAAACATCTGCTGATAAAAGTTGATCCAAGAGCCCATGTAATTGTAACTCATCAGCTTCTTATTATCAGATTTGATAATGCACATGATAATTATCATTAAACTCTATTACAAAAACCCAGGAAGCAAGCATGACAGAGGGATTATATGATTTGTCCTAGTTTAAGGAATCATTTAAATGCACGAGTCTGATGATCATTCAGTTTGTATACATGGAGAATATAACATACGCATACTGAAAAGATAAATATCTTCAGGATTAAAAGCTAAAAGAAACAAACATTCTGATAACTAGTTGCTTACATACATTACCACATACTATACTGTGATCAAGTAAAAGTGTCACTGTTATCGAACATTTAAACCTCTAAAGTGAAATCAATTCTGCTCAATCAATGGCATCGCATTAAGCCTGGCATATGCCTTTCTAACTGAGGTTTAAGTGTGTCACCACAAATTTAGCCCAACCCTCTACCCTGGAGGATTTTGACTGAAACCAAAGAGAAGAAAGAGTTTTCAGCAAGCACATCATCCCTTGGGAACAAACTGCATGAATATACTTTACATAAAATAAGCTTCTGGCACATCAGTGAAATTCACAGGTCATAATTTTCACACTAACATCAAAGGAATTGGGGTTAAAATTAGTGTGAGTATGATATAAGACAGAATAAGACAATGGAAAGAAAGGATTTTTCCCCCTTTAGCACCTTTTCTAATGAGACCACATGAATATGTGTGCCTCAAATTTAGAAGATTACAGGTAAAACCATACAGTGCAATGAAAAAACAATGAAAGAGCAAGAGGGAGCGAAAGAGAAAAGTAAGAGTGAGTGAGAGTTAAGAGAAAGAGAGAAAGTTTACTCTCATCTTACCACTGATGCAAAGGCTCAATGAGCACAGACTCTCATCGCAGGTCTCAGGACTCTCTGCCTCCCACTGGAAGCTTCTTTCCCTCTTCCGAGGTGACATCCTCCTTACCACATACAGCAATCTGTCCATTATACACACCTTCTTTTAAATCCAACAGAGCCACGTCTTATCTCTTTTACTCTGAGTGTGTTAGATGTGCCAATTCAGATAAATGAACAAGCCCCAGCAAAGTGAGAGTGCTGTGCTATGAGAATGAAGCAGGAAGGAGGGGAGAAAAGAAAAACATCCAATTTGCCCAGCGCGCTCCCCTCTTGCTGCAAAGCTGTATCCCACTGCTTTCTCCAGCACAAACTACCAGCCTACTGCTCATTTTTTTAAACCTCCCTCCCCTCTGTCTCATCCTGTGTGTTGCCATCTACAGATTTAATCCCTTTCATGAAAGGCCTCCCTAATTAGCTAAGCTCATAGCTAGCTCATTAGAACTGGGTGAGAAAGCAAAAGTTGACCGTGATTTGGCTGATAAACAGATACTACTTTGAAATAGCCATGGCAGGGGAAAACAAAGTCCACAAGGACAGACTGATGTGTAGGGTATGCAAA
Source organism: Silurus asotus (assembly GCA_024362625.1). NCBI lineage: Eukaryota > Metazoa > Chordata > Actinopteri > Siluriformes > Siluridae > Silurus > Silurus asotus. The sequence goes on along the minus strand of MU591762.1, from coordinate 7,372,864 downwards.
TGATAAAATCAGGCCATTTCACTCCATTGGCAACACAATCACATAATTCTAAATTCGTTTAGAAGTTTTCCCAAGATCCAGTAAATGGTTAATATTAGGCTGGGACTATGGAACACAATTTATCTTGATTTGTAAGAAAACCAATAGAATCATTCTCAATTAGTTCTGGAGCTGAAACTGCATTAGATGTTCTATTGCATTAGAAGGCTCACTAAACTCGGAGTGTGGCGGCCTCTATGGCCTGGTCCACTGGAGTCCCACTAACATTTGCAACGCTGCGGGATGGTCCACCCCGCTGACCTTTATCAGATTCTATGTCCTCGACCTTAGAGCCACTCTCAGCTCCTCTGTCCTGCACTCTGGATGTGCTCTTACACACTAGGCAAGGACTGGTCAGTGTGGCATGATTTGGACCCTCGTTACCAAAGCGTTCCTCAAAGGGAACGTCTCTAGGTTATGTATGTAACTTTAGTTCCCTGAGAGAACAAGACGCTGCGTCTCAGAGCCACACTTCCTGCCACGCTTCCCTTCTTATTTGCAGAAGCTAGCATCGGCTCCACTGCATGCGCATTTTGTAGCTTCCTGGTCGTGATGTCTTGCCCTTGCCCGGATTTCACAAGGGATTCAGAGTGTGAACAATGCGGAAGCATTCCCAAAGCATCTTGTTCCATCAGGGAACATACGTAACTTAGAGACGTTCTCCAGTACTTTTAAAGTTCAAATGGTTGAGCTTAGAATGAAAGTATAAGGTTAGTGGATCAAACAATTAATTATGAAATAATAATGTTCTTGTCTGCTAAATTAGGAGTATGATTGGTTGCCACTAATAAATGGCTCAAAAACTGAACTTAACTTGATGTACACTATACTGAAAAGCCTAAACATGTAAAAAATAAAAATAGCCAACCAACAAATCACCTTATTATTGATTTTTTGGACAGTACAGTGATCCCCCGCTTCACCGCGGTTCTTGCCTCCGGTTCATAACTAGTTTGTTTCGCTGATTTTTCCAGTCACTCGCGGATAGCACCAAAAAACTTATAGGGAATTGTTTTTATTTTAGTTTTATTTTAAAATAATGACATTTATTATTCCTCTCACTAAATTCTTGCAAATGTTTTCTGTGTGTGTTTAAAGTGTGTGTAAGGATGATTAACGGCTAAAACAATAATCGTCTATTTATCAGCGGTTATGTTCCAAAACCGCACGTGTTAAACGAAAAAACGCGATAAATGGACGCTTATTATTTAAGCTGTAAATCATCACTGCCATGTTATGAGTCCTCCCCTCTTTAATTGTTTAGCTATATCACAAAGTTATGGTCATATTTAATAATTTTTCATCTCATGATAACTTAGCGTGAGTGTCAATATTTTAAATGGCACCTCAAATAGCTTTTTAAAGAAAAATTTACACCAGATTATTGATTTAGCTTTGACACAAACATTTTTTAATCTCAAAGCACAATTTTTGTTTTATTTTTGTACAACAGCAAAATCTAGAGTTTGTTATTCTAATTTTTTCATAGTGAAATGCTACAAAATGAGAGCCTGCAGACTCCCTCCTGAAGTGGAAGTTAACATCCATAAATGATAAATAAATATTACCACATCAGAGATTATACTTTTGTTTATATTTTTATCACTTTTTTATTCTAATTTTGATTTAACCGTTATCTAAATAACAGCGCTTTTATTTTTTTAGTTTTTTATCGATTTTGTGGAGTAGCTGCCAAGTCTAGCCAAGTCCCTGTGAATACGCTGTTACTTCAGAAATAATACAAAATGAGCCCATTTAAGTAATCAATCATTATTAATACTATCGTTAATGTTACAGCTGGAACTCCTGTCCTGTCCAGGCTGGTAAATAAAAACAAAGAATTACGAACTATTTACAAAATCTGTGGTTAACGGATTACAATGCTACAATTAAATACATTTATGACCATATGTTAATAAACGCCTGACACATGCCATATTATACATGGCTTTCTATGCTGTACCATTACAAATTTCCATCACTGGAACTTTAAGACCCAAACCTGTTCCAGCATGACAAATCCCCTATGCATTAAGTGAGTTCCATGAAAACATTATTGGAAGAACTTGAGTGACCTGCACAAAAGCCATGGCACCAAGCTCATTGAACAACTTGTCAAATGCTTCCCCCAAGGCCTTCTCACCCAGTGTCTGGCCTCACTAATGCCCATAGGGCTGAGTGATCAAATCCCAAGAGCTAAACTCCAAAATCTAGTTGAACACCGAGCTCAGAAGTTTAGAAGCACAAATAGGACCACAAATGTACACAAACTTTTATCCACCTAGTGTTTTTAATTGAACATACAGTATCATTGTAAAAAGAATAATATAAAATAATAATTAAAATCCTAATAATTAGTTGGCACCCCAGTTTGAGGCCATTAGGTACAGTTCTTATGGCTCACCAGACCTTGAATACCACAGTTCACTTTTCTTTTTTGTGGGAATCCCCATCTCTGAAACTAATGCTGCATTACTGCTCACACTGCTTCTCTATGTGCAACCCACCCACACATCAGACAAAAGCAAATGAGCCATGGAGGTGGAAGTGACACACAGAACTAAGTGCAGTTTAAAGCAGCTATTAGCTTTATTATATGGTGCAGAGGCAGGGAAGTCACTCTGTGAAAAGTTCTAATCCAACAAAGTGCCTAGTCATATAATTTGCCCAATTTATTTTTCACTCACTTTACAGAGTTAAAAAAAGGTATCCATGGGTGTTGTAAAATCAAATTAGGAAAATTATCATTGGTTCTGGCCTATACATAGTAGTCTATATCATTTGGCTTTTTAGTCAGCATTGTGGAAATTGGTCATTATAGAACAAATTAGGCATTAATTTTTTACCTTTGTGGATTAAAAAAAAACTAAACCTATCATAGACAGTATTGATTTGTGACATAATTGTGGTATGGAGCAGTTTGATATCAAACATCTCAATTGGTTTATGCAATATACAGAGGCATATGCAATTAAATACTGCCATAGATTAACATTTAAAGATTTCAAAATCTTTCAGACAACTATCATGGTCATCAATTGTATGCATACCAAACAGATGCATTAATTGCATAGACATTATTGATTTCTAGAAGATTCTGGAATCTTTATATGCAAATCTAGGGCAATATTTAATTGCATACACTACTGTATATTGCAATAGATTTGCATTTAAAAAGATTCCAGAATCCTCCAGAAAACAATCATGATAATCAATTATATGCATACCAAACAGATGTATTGATTGCATACACATTACATCTATAGTATGGTACTGTTAAACGATGAGGACTAGAGATTTTGATAAGCTCAAGGGTTTTGTTCAAATTCCAATGAGATACTAATATCTGCTGAGGTTGTAATAGTAGTTTTGGGTTTTAACGTTGCTTCTGTTCAGGCTGCTGATGTGGCATGATACATTTAAACTTATGTACTTCTGGGGGCACTCCTACGCTAACATAGCAGATATAGAGAGCCTCCTCCACAACCCGTTGGGATTATTTCTGATTCTGCGTTCTTTCTCACAGAAATACCTATATGTGGCCTAATTTATAGATTTAGGTTTTATGATTTCAATGATATGAAGTTGTATTAGAAATAAACAATTTCAAAAACAGGGCAGCCTTGAAAAATATACTGTCTGTTCTTTCTGTTATGCACATATAGTAAGTCATAGTAAAGATGGGTCAACAATTATAAGTTGAGGGAAATATGTTTAACAAATAGAACAGTTATGGATTTACAGATATGGCACTCATAACAAATCTTGTAAAGTAAGGTAGAGATGGCATTCATCTAGTGTTAGCAGTTGCACTGTAGACGCTACCATGTAATATACGCACTCTGTGAAACCTGAAACGTTTAAATATTATAATTATTTTGAATCCAATGTAGTAATTTTCCCTTTTTACAATGTAGCTAAGTTTCCCTCTATCAAATTAAACTACAGTGGAGTCAGAACACTAGTGACTTGAGTAATGTTTTTTGCAGTATAAAAGCAAAAATGATAATTTACTCAATTATAATGCTTTTAAAAATGCATTTTCAACAACTCATAAGTCGGAATAAAATAACAAATTACCAAGTTACAAGGGAGATTTTAGAGATTAACCTTTAAAGGACTCTGTAGTAATGTCATCTTCTTCTTTCGGCTGCTCCCATCAGGGGGCGCCACAGCGGATCATCCGTCTCCATACCCCCCTGTCCTTTACATCGGCCTCTTTCAAACCAACTACCTGCATGTCTTCCTTCACCACATCCATTAACCACACTGTTGAACCACTCTTATAATGTATGATGTGAAATTCACACAAAATTCCAAATATCTCTGAAGCTGAATGCAAAACTGCATGGACAATTTTTTAGTACATATTTGTGTGTAGTGAATTTATGCTTCTACTGTATCACAGGGTTGTGAAATATGAAATGTTTTAGAAAGATTAAAAGATGGAAAACAACACTGACTCCCTAGATGCAATGAGAAAATGGGCTCCTTATAAATAAAAAGGTATTCATTCAACAAATGCATGGTTGGACTTTTTTTGCTGTCTTTGGTCCTCCCTCTCTTCCTATTTGTTGTCTCTGCCCATTGCTCTCTCTATCCAATTGCAGTTTATGCATTTTAAACATACATCCGTAATTACATATCAGTCAAACTTTCTCACACAATCAGCTTTCTCTCTTTCCCATGTGTCCTCCAAAAACAAGTGCTGGTGCTACCTTACTAATACACACTCACACACAAAAATGCAAATCAAGCAACAAATCATGCCAACCAGATGCAAATGAAATCTTTAAAATCAGAGAATTGCTTGAAAAGCATTGGCTGTGTTATGCTCATTGTTCTTTTCCATTAGTTCACTAAATTCAGGTTGAGAATGCGAGCATTGTTCTGCATTGTCATTAAAAAAAATATATAGTTTGATCAGCCAATCAAAGTTTTCACAGTGCATATATTTCTTATAACTGTCACTGTGTATCACTCCACTTAGGGGATTCATTGTTATAGCATATAAAGAAATGTACCACAAACTGTGGCAACCTTTATACAGTTGATAATGGTCAGGTGACCATGTAATTTAATTCAATTCAAGTTTATTTCTATGGCACTTCTCATGATGGACATAGTCTCAAAGCAGCTTTACAGAATGTAAGAATTAAAGAAAAAACATTTAAATAAGTGCACTATGTGTATTATCCCCCTCAATGAGCAAGCCTGGGGCAACTATGGCAAGGAAAAACCCCTTAGATGTTATGAGGAAGAAGCCTTGAGAGGAGTTCAACTCAAAGGGGAACCCATCCTTATTTGGGTGACACCAATAGTGTGATTAAAATTCATAAAAACCACAATACAAGCACCAGAGAGTGAGAAATATCGTAAGATAAGCACTGAAGTGTGTTATTATGAGTAATGTCCTTTCTACAGTCTAATACATTAATGGACACTATGACTATACATTTGGCCAGACACTGCTCCACATGCATAATATGGAGTACAATTCAATGCTCTTCTCTGTTCTGGCACCGAGGTGGTGGAATGAACTTCAACTAGATGTCCGTACAGGAGAGTCCCTGATTATATTTAAGCGACGACTGAAGACCTACCTCTTCCTAAAATACCTAAATTAGCACTTTCCAAGTTTGTAGAATTCAAGTTATATTTATATTGAGTTTGTATTCTTGTGTACCAGTGTAGATTTATTCACTACTTGAGATTTAAAGCACTTTTGTACGTCGCTCTGGATAAGGGCGTCTGCTAAATGCCGCAAATGTAAATGTAAATAATGTGTTAGCAATATCCCACAAGCCTTTGTCACCCAAAAGAGCTTGGGTTACATTTTGAGAATGGTTCCCCCAAACAACGGGGAATAAACCTTAGGACAAACAATCAAGCCTAAAGACTCTCTTAACAATTATTACTAAATTATTATTGTTAGTCATTTCCGGTTCTTTTGAAATTCTTGACTTTTTTTCTCTCTAGGAATGACTAAATAGCATTTTGGTAATCCAACTGCAGATGTACGGTAGTCAAAGACATAAAGGCTCTTACATATGTCTTTTTTCCTCATTTGATCTCAGGTATTTTTTAGCTGCCACACTAACACCCAATTCACTACACAATTTAAAATGTAACACACTTCAAAATATCATCGTCAATATTTTTACATGTACTTAACGAATGGAATATACAAAAGTACCACTGGCCTCCAATTTTAGCCAATCCATTATAAAACAGACTCAAAGCATGTGGAGATTTCCAGTGTTTTACTATACATGATCAAAGAAAGAGTTTGCCAGATACTCTGATGCATTCATAATGTTAACTAGGTCAGCCTCTTGCTGAGACATGATGATGCTAACAGTTTTTATCACTCTGACTGGAAAAGAAGACAGAAATCACAATTGTGGAGGCAGGTAAAATGAGATCGAACAGCTTACATAAACCCAAGACTTAACACACATGCTGTGTCTGTGTGTGGGTGCATGAGTATGTGTGTGTATGTGTGTGTGTGTGTTACTGAATTCTTTTAACACAGCATAGCTAGGATACCAAAGAATACTGAGGCATTATACAAAACTAAACTCTTTAGAGATTTGTGGCACAATAGGCAAAATAAACCTATTAGTCTTGGTTTGTTTGATGCTGACATTAAAAAGCAAATCAATTATTAACAAAACTTGCAAAGTACTAATAAAGGTCTGGACGGCATAGTGCTTCTTATCATAATGAACTTCTATCTGATATAGGCTTAGTTAACATAACATATAATGCTGTGCAAACACAATGGCACTAAGCAATTTCATGAAATATTAATTTGCTCTTGTAACTGTAGAGGTAGGTATTTTTTTCAGGAATAAAAAAAGCTGACTAGGTGTAAAAGTTGTTAAACGTAGCATTAAAATCTTACTAATTCTTACAAGGAATATCATTACAGAAATGCTCTCAGAGGGCTGTCCTGGTCTACATGCATACAAATTGCAAATCAATTTTCAGTTCTTCTCTACAGAACAAAGGTCTTCTTATATAGTCATCAAAACTGCTGACATGTCGCAAAATATGAATCGCGTCAACATTATTTGACTTTAATGTCACTCAATGGCATACTTTGTAATATAGACATATTTCAGAAAAGTACCTAATTTATGTGCTCTGCTCGAGGTAAATCTGCACTTTCTCAAATTTGCATATTCCATTTGCATGTAAATACTGACCTCAAACTCGGGCTTCACAAACCTTATTCCATTAAGATCCTCCATATCTTGGCACATATTAAAAAGATGTAGATATTAGAAGAAATTATAAGTTCTGAAGGTAGAGCAAATGTATTTAGTTTGGTGTATGTACACTTAGAATCATTATTATATGTCAGTACTTAGAATCTACATATAAAGTAATGTCCTTTGAGCCATACATTGAATATGCAAACTGAGAAGACTATTATTGGGCCAGAGCATTAGGTCTCAAAATAAGTGTTCTGTAATGGTTTTGAAGATGTATACCACAGCTGCCACCTTGTCCATTAATACATCTAACACAAGTAATATAACAAAGGCTGTTGTGAAGCCGCATAGTGTCAAGGACGAGGTTTTGCGTTTATTAGCTAATGGAGGGGACCTCTTCAAGCATATGTTAGCATTAGAAGGAATGTATGAAAATTTATAATTGCTGTGTTTATTATACACTGCTGAAAGACCAGCTAAGGCCAGCTCCCACATGTACCTATCTCATTAATTATATGAAAAATAACTTTGAGTGATCAGTAGATAATGTTCTTGAACCTATCTTGAAAAATGTATAAAATGGTAAAGAATAATGACATAATGAAATCAATATATACAATTATTTGCTATTTTCTACTAATTTTGATTTCTTTCTTTTTTTTATCAAGGTTACACTGGTTTCTTTTTTTCAAGATCTATCATAGCAAAATATATATTTCAGATAGTCAAATCAATTCAAATTTTATTTTGGCTTATCCAAATTAAGAAAGAAAGATTTTCTGCATAATGTTTTTCAAGCCTTTTATTTTATTTATATTATTTTACTAATATAGTCCAGTAACAATTTTATCCGGGTCAGGGTCACTATGGATGCAGAAGTCATGTTTTAATTACATAGCTGAATTATTTTATTTTGGTAAAAAATTTTCGCTATGAATATTTCCAACTGGAACCCAGCCATTAGGGTTGAACAAGCCAGTGTACTCTTAGTGCCGGTCCAAAGCCTGGATAAATAGCATCCAGCGTAAAACATGTGCCAAATCAAATATGCGGATCACGAACCAGAATCTCATACCGGATCAGTCAAGGCCCGGGTTACCAACGTCCGCCACAGGTATTGTAAGCCTACAGGTTACAGGTGGAAATTTGGCTACTTTTGGCTGAAGAAGGTGAAGGAGAGGAGTGAGACGTCTACAGAGACAGCAGGAAAAGAAGAAGTGTATGAGAGTGAAGGTTTCGGTGGGCACTTTAAATGCTGGTACTATGACTGGTAAAGGGAGAGAGGTAGCTGATAATGGAGAGGAGAAAGGTAGATGTTTTGTGTGTTGGGAATGGGAGTAAGGCCCGGAACATTGGAGGTGGGTTTAAACTGTTTTATCATGGTGTGGATGGAAAGAGAAACAAGGGTGGAGGAAGGTGCACACTGGTGACTATATTTTACATAGGAGATGCAACCTGAAGGAGATTGGAGACTGTAAGTTGTTGGAGGGGACAGTGTAGATAGACCGCATTGGATGGTGGTCTGTAGGATGGATTTGGAGGTGAAGAGGAAGAGGAGGAGAGTGAGGACTGAAAAAAGAATAAGATTCAGGGAAGAGGTCAGACATGGGCTCGATGGTGCTGAAGAGGTGCTGGATGATTGGACAACTACTGCAGAAGGGAGACAGCTAGAAAGGTACTTGGTGTGACATCTGAAAAAAGAAAGGAAGTCAAAGAGACGTGCTGGTGGAATTGCGTGAAAGCACAAGTAGAAAGAGGTTGGTGAAACGGAGTTAGGTCATAAAAATATCTAGGCCTAAAGGTGCTATTTAATTTGAGCTAAAGCAGTTGCAAATGCAGATATTTATTTTAACTGGAGAAAAATATGAACAAAAGACGAAAACAAAACACTAAATTACAGAATACATGAACTAGAAACCTAAAAGTGAACTTATAGATGAAACACAACAACTATTTATAAAAGTTATTAGCTGAATATAAATGTATATCAGGTACACAAACAATCACATGGCAAAACTTCGCTGTTGTTGTAGTACTAACGAATCTCTATCTGCATGAAAAGATTATCAATATTTCCACCAATTATTTTGTCTGTATTGAACTGAGAAATCTCAATACAGTTAATTATAAGTTAGGTATAAGTTTGACCATTCAGTCATATGTAAATTAAGTCTGAGTCAAAACCATTGTCACAGTTAATGCTGCGGGCCAAAATCAAAAGACCAAGACCCGAACAGAGTGACGATACGCTGTCACATTAGTAACTAAACAATAACTACAGTACATAGGCCACTTTAAACTGTGAAACTGTCAAAACAAATTAAGCTGAAGTTTCAACACATCAAAAACACAGAGGTGCTTCCTGAAGTTCTCTTACTTCTGTCACTCTCTGTGTAAAAAAAAAAAAAGTGTGAAATGTACACCGACAACAGTGACGTGAACCGTGGGGACAGTGTTTGAAGTGTGTCATGACTGATTTGTTTGTTCGTATCAGCTTGCTGACAGCAGTGTCATTCTTTATACTTGTAGAAAAGAATCTCAGACTTCTGCATAATGCAAAAATGACTGGTTTGGGGCTGTGAGCGTTACTACTATATTCCTTCTTCTTGAACCAGGAGCTTGCAATGTAAACAAATTAGCTATTTCTTCCTTGTATGTCAATGGAACCTAAAAACTGTTTGTCATTGCTGTGTTATAATATTTATTTCAATATTTCTTTTGTTAATCTTATATCTTTGGCACAAATTAGTAATTAAAACAATGAGTTTTTAATTATTCATATTTGCTAATCCTTAACGAGCATTCAGTGGGAAGGGATAGAAAGATATATAAAAGAAATTGAAATTACATGTCCGGGCTTGTCTTAGTTATTTCAAGAAATGCTTGAAATATCTCTCAGCGCCACAGATAGAGAAGTAATTAACGTGTCTTGTAATGAAAAGAAGGACCGCTCATTCCGTGTGCGGAGTGATGTCTCGTAACTCATTTCATTCCTAAATAGCATTACTCCAAACAGTAGCTCTGAGCATTCATTGGACTTCATTTAAAGCTATCAGTAGGAGCCTGGAGAATCCAGACAGAACTTTCATCACTGTAAATCTCAAATTAAATGCATCTTTATGAGTAAATGAATGGCAATAAATTCGAGCAGTGCAATTATGTGAAATATAAATGAAGACAGATGGAAATAGCCTGAGCATATAACATTTAAGATTTGTATATTGTATATAAGAAAAGCACAGCCCTTGCTCTAATAATTATGATACAGGGGACAAGAAAGTCTAAAAATCGTGTTATTGAATACAAATTGATATCTTGAGAGACTGCGAAGTATAAGTGTGGTATTTATCCCAGCAAAAATAAGCTTATCATTACTACTTACTACAAAAGTGTATTCGGGAAGAGCAGTTTAAACAAATAAATTGAGTAACAAATACAGTAGGGCATTGTAAATCAACATTTGTATTGTTTTTAATGACAATTGCAGATGGCAAGTTGACATCCATGCATTCAAAAATACACAAACATTTTGTTTAGATGCCATTGCAACTGGCACACACACACCTAATCAACAAGGACATGCATGTACGAATGCTGTTCATAGACTTCAGCTCAGGATTCAACACAATTATTCCTCAGCACCTGATTGAAAAGCTGAGCCTACTGGGCCAGAACACCTCCCTCTGCAACTGGATCCTGGAATTCCTGACGGGGAGACCTTAGGGGAGACCTCTAGTCAGTCCAGATTGGGAACAACATCTCCAGCACCACCACACTGAGCACTGGGGCCCCCCTAAGGGCTGTGTGCTCAGCCCACTGCTGTTCACTCATCTGACTCTCAACTGTGTAGCAATGCACAGCTTGAAACACATCATCAAGTTCGCTGATAACACGACCGTGGTGGGTCTCATCAGCAAGAATGACAAGTCAGCATACAGAAAAGAGGTGCAACAGTTAACAGCCTGGTGTGGAGCAAACAACCTGTCTCTGAACATTGACAAAACCAAAGAGATGGTTGTGGACTTCAGGAGAGCACACAGCGGCCATTCTCCACTGATCATTGATTGGTCCTCCGTGGATATTGTCCAGAGCAACAAATTCCTTGGTGTTCATCTGGCGGATAACCTCACCTGGTCACTCAACACCCGGAACTCCATCACCAAGAAAGTCCAGCAGCGTCTCTACTTTCTGAGAAGGCTGAGGAAATCCCATCTCCCTCCCCAATCCTGACCATGTTCTACAAAGGGGCCATCGAGAGCATCCTGAGCAGCGGCACCACTGCCTGGTTTGGGAAGCCCCTACAGAGAATAGTGAGGATAACTGGGAAGATCATCGGCGTCTCTCTCCCCTCCATCACAGACATTTACACCACACACTGCATCTGAAAAGCCTATAGCATTGTGGTTGACCACACACACCCCTCACACACTCTTCACCCTCCTGCCATCAGCAAAGCGGTTCTGAAGCATTCGGGCCGTCACATCCAGACTGTGCAACAGCTTTTTCCCTCAAGCCATCAGGCTCCTCAACACAGAAAAAAACTGAAACACACACACACACATACACACAAACACACACACTCAACTATGTGTTACCGAACTGTACAACCTAAACTGAACACAAACTCATTACTCATCTCAATCCATTTCACCACTATTTATCTATTATTTATATTTAATCGTATTATACTGTATACATGCATTTCTTTGCACCCTTCGACTGCTGCTACTGCTGTTTTTGCACTGCATTGTGTTTACAAATACTGCTTTATAGTCCTCTTTTGCACATTACTGTTTAATCGGAGGACAGTAGGTTTACCGGTCGGTGCAATTTAGTATTTTGTGTTAGGCGTATTTGTCTCACTCTGTCTTATGTCGTCGTTTTTTTGTCTGCACTGTTTGCACTGGGTTGTAGCTTTATGTTGTGTGATGTAGCTCTATGTTGTTTAATGTAGCACCAGGGTTCTGGAGGAACGTTGTCTTATTTTCACTGTGTACTGCGTCTGCTATATATATGGTAGAAATGACAATAAAAGCTTCTCGTCTTGACTTGACTTGAAGATATACGCATCTAAAATATCATTTATTTAGATTTATATAATAATTAAATAACAAATGCATCAATTAAATATACAAACATTGAAAACAAGCATTTGAATGTAGTAATGGACATGAAACAAATGATCACTGTAATGCTAATACTGTCATATATGATATTGTCGAAAAATTTAAACACTACAATACTAAATTGTAAACACTGAATATGTTTGGCCTAAATACAGGGAACTTTCTGTATGTGAAACTATCACTTTAAATCTATAAAAAGAGTTTAGAGTGTTAGGTATGAGCGGAAGGATCAGGAGGGAACAACTCGAGCGGAAGGAATAGAGTCGTTGTACTCTTGCTTTCTTTATATTAACTCAGAGGGAATTTCTGTGAAGACTCTCGGGAGCTCTGGTGCCTCTGATCCTCTGCCGTGTGAAGTCTGTCTGACTTCTTTTCTCATTAGCTGCTTGTAATAATTGCAACCTTGTTTATACAGGTTCTGCTTTACAAAGCACAGGAAGCAGGGGCCGAGATTTAAGCACGCAAGCTCTCACAGGTGTATCTTGTTTTATTTTTTTACTTATTACAATATGTTAAATCATTATGCAAATCCCACATTGTGTGTTACTTAGTTACAATTTACTATTTACTAAACCAATCAAAGAAATCAGACTCACCAACAGCAACACATTCACATAGACTTCAGTTTTAAATCCATATCACTGTATTACTGTCTGTAAATAACGAGATATTGAAAACACGAAGACTCATTCAGCTATAGTTTCCATGGTATAAAAATGCAATAAACACGGCAAGCAATAATTAATCAAAAGCGTTAAATAAAACTGCCATGGAGATGATATGCATGCTTGTTCTTTTGGACACTACATGTAGGGACTGATCATGCCAAATCCCAGGCTTTAGTGACAAACTGATCCCCCTGATAAAACACCTTTCAACTAGGCTTGAATTAAATCCTTTTACAGATTACCCAGGTGGGCAGGGGTTTATTGATTGTAGCCCCGAAGGAAAATAAATCTTCCACCTGCACTGCATGGCTCTATAATATGTCACTGACAATTCTACTCCATATGTTCTCACTTTTAGACCCTGAAGCACATTCAGAAAACAAACTGAGCTTCAATGTGAATGATTGCGGTTGACAAATGTGTTGGACTTTGGCCATCAGTGCTAAATGCATTCACCGCATCACAACATGTGTTTAAGCCAGAGGTGGGAATTAATGAAGTACAAATACTTTGTTACTGTACTTAAGTAGATTTTTCTGCTATCAGTACTTTACTTCACTATTTATTTATTAACTTTTTAATTTCACTCATTACTTTTTTACACAAATATCTGTATTTTGTCTGCCTACATTTTAAACACAGGCTCGTAACTTTAGTTTTTATACATTTAATGACATGATCAATATTTTTTCTTCTCATTGAGTGACGTTTTCTGCCTATGAAATTATTTCTTGACTTTGCGTAGCTTTTTCAATTTACCACTGGTGTAGCCTTTCCTGGCTCTCACGCAACACGTAGGACGTAGAATAGTTGACGAAGATAACAAAAAGCAAGGTAGAAGGCAACAAGAAGTATGCGGCTAATGTGGATGAGACAGCAGGAGTCAGCAATGTAAACATGACTGAAAAAAAGAGACATTTCTGATTCCTGCTTGTGTTCTATATGGTACATGTTCAGCCTGGATACATACATTAGATAACAAATGTAAAAATTTGTTTTTTTGTATTAATATATTCATTTGGGCTATCAAAATGCTAATTTATTTTAATAGCAATTTTGTTAATGCATGAGCAATGCATTTCTGTTTGACTGTTTTGTTTAAAAATTAAAAATATAAATAAATAAATAAATTAATTAATTAATTAATTAATTAATATAGAAGTGGCTAAATTAAAACCTTCAGCGCAACACTTTTCTTCATGACGGCCTTTCTTTACTCAGATATAAAAAAAGAAATAAACGGCACAATTATGTACACAAATATTTTGTCTTCCTGCTCTATGTTGAGTTTGGTTTCACTAATAATAAACATACATTTGCATAAAGCAAGAATATTTTGTCCATGCCCATTGTCAGGATCTTCTGGGCTCACGGTGCACACTTCCCGGTTGGCAGCAATCTTGCTGTTTTTCCCGTGCCACTTTTTATTTACGGGACAGATATATCTCTCTGGATTTCTAGCCCCAGAGAATACTCTCGCCACCCTGCCTGCTCTGGATTCTGTTCCAGTTCCTGTTCTGGAACCTGATCATGACCCCTGCTCTGCTCTGCTCTGCCCTGCCTCTTCTCTGGTTTGGACTTTGGACTGTTTTCCGGTTTATGTTTCTGCTCTGCCCTTTATTGTTCTGTCTGCCGGCTCTTGGATTTTTAAAAACTTTGGCACGTCAACTAGTCATTAATGACATTTTAAGACTGCTGTCCCTCCAGCTTCTGTGCCTTGCTGGGGTGGCTGCCCAACCTCATTCTTCCTGCCTGACTGGGGGTGTCACCCAGCTCTCTTGACCTAACGATGCCTGTCTGCTTTGCCAATCCTGCTCTCCAGCCGGTCAGCCCCGCCAAGGATGTCGCTCCGCTCCCGAGCCCCACCGAGGGCCCTGCTCCGCTCCCTAGCCCTGCTGACTATGTTGCTTCGCTCCCTAGCCTTGCTAAAAACGTTGCTCCACCTCCAGGTTTCTCCAGAGTGTTCGCCTGGCCCCAGGTTTTGCTGATGACATGGTCTCCGCAGAAGCCGTTGCTCCACCTCATCAGGTTGGCCAGAAAGCCCCAGTGCTAAAAGAAGACACCAGGAGGCCCGCTCCAAGCTTCATCTGGCCTTTCCCAAACTCCAAGGTGTTCTACCTAGTACCTATCCGCCTTAAGTCCAGCTGTCTGCCGCTGGCACCCGACCTTCCCCATGTCCTGGCTCAAGGACCTGCGTGCCTGGACAGTCATTTTTATTAAACCCTTTTCTCTGTCCCCCTGTGGCATCCTGCATTTGGGTCCTTCCATTCAGTCACACACCCATGTTGATTAGAATATAAAAAAATTGAAAAGTATTAAATTGAGGTTACATTCAGAATAGATATAAATTTGTGATTAAGTTGTGATCAATCATGAGTTAACTCATGACAATCATGTGATTAATCAGGACTTAATATTTTAATCGATATGATATCCCTAATATTAAAATCATGTGAGGTCCAGTTACCAGAGTGACATTAATACAGGTCGCTACTTTTTACTTAAGCACATGTCATAGTCCAAACTTCTTCATTTTAACTTGAGTAAAAAAGTGAAGTAATTCTTTCAACTTTTACCGGAGTATTTTTAAAATATGAGTATCTGTACTTTCTACTTAAGTAAAGGATGTGTGTACTTTTGCTACCTCTGGTTTTAGCATCCCGCTATTCTCAATGTTTTGCTCATATTGGTTCATATTTACATTTACATTTACAGACACCCCTTATCTAGAGCGACGTACAAAAGTACTTTGAGTCTCAAGCAATGAACAAATCTACACTGGTACGCAAGATTACAAACTTAATATAAATAACTCTTAAATTCTACAAAGCAAACTTGGAAAGTGCTAATTTTAGCAGCCAATTGCCAGTTTTTTTTTTTTACAAAATTCCCTGAAGCGTTTTTCATTCATAAAGCATTTGCTATTTCTTTTGATTGATGAAAATGGTAGAATGCTGTAAGAATACTTACAGTTCTGTTAATCGGTGAAAAATTGGAGTGGTTTCCTCCAGTATGACACCACCCCATCTACAGGTAAATGATTTAATCATTATGAAAATTTTCCAATTCTCTGCAGAGGTCTTCACTCTCAGCAGACCCTAAAGCTACAGTAATCATTTTAAACACTGCTCAACACCACCATCTCTATCACCCCAACTGAGATAATGTGTTGAAAGAAAGTTTATTCATCTCAAAGAAGATGGCTTTTCAATTCATTATCTTTGGTACTGAGCAATATTGGTACAACGCTCTCTCTCTCTGTATGTGTGATCTTAATTGTATCTTTATCATCTGCAAATAATTAGTTTAAATTATGCTTTCAGTTGATAGTTACAACACACGTCTCCAACTACACAGACACTACTATGCATTAAGAAAGTAAATTAATAAGTTAACATGTTTTCTGCAGCAACAACATAATCATTTGTACATATTTATCACGCAGGTTGCATCCTTTGCACAGAAACTGAATCTACCACTTAAAGTTTGATGTGGGAGTAAACATAAACTGAAAATTTAAAGACATCATCTCAGGCTTATCTCAGGTATGACTGGCTGCGAATTATTTGGATTTATACCCATGAAGAAAGATAAGCTCGACATGAAGCCTTTCATGGCTTGTGTGTGCAAGCTCAAGTAAGAAAAAAAAATCAAGAGAGAATGTGATCAAGCACGGATGAGAAAAGAAGTGGCAATTTTATCTAGAATAAAATACCTTCTTGTGATCCCTACATTTTGGACAGGATTATTTTTATGTGTTTTATAATTCATTATTTACATTTAAAAAAAAGGTATATTTTACAAATATCTTGAACCTTTACAAAAAAATATATTATTAAAATATGCTTTCAGTTCTCTCCCAGTAAATAATATTTTCTGAGACACTTTAAAGAGCATGAATTATTTATTTGTCTAAACTTTAGAATGCATTCATGCATTCAAGCAACAATTAATTTCACAGTTGTTCACACAGTATATGACATTTTACTTCATTGTGTTCTAATGTTAAAATGTTAACAATCTTAAAAAAAAAGAAGCCATTGCACGAAAACATGTTTATCATTCCTTTAGACTCCAAACATTTCACATTAATCAACACAATTAAGTAAAATGTTATATACTGTGTGAACAACTGTGAAATTAATTGTTGCTTGAATGCATGAATGCAGCCCCATCTTGTGGCAATGTGATATAGGCACAACGAATAAAACCACCCAAGTGCACTGTACACTATTACAATAAAACGAAGGAAGAGTTTAAGTAATTTACAAATAAGTGCATGGTCATGATTACGGTAATGTTTATAATATGTGTGTGTGTGTGTGTGTGTATATATTATATATATATATGTGTGTGTGTGTGTGTGTGTGTGTGTGTGTGTGTGTGTGTGCGCTCATGCCTGAGTGCACCCATGTTTGCATTTGCCATCCTGCATCCTTCGGAATAATAAAACTACTAAGTATATACAAAACCACACTGATTCCCTCTGGCAATAACTGACTAGTTTGAGGCTTGATATTCAGTGCACCTGGGACCGAGTGTACAGATGTGACCCACAATACCATTTTCTATCAAAAGACTAGTATATTTTTATATATATAAACTTTATATTATATATAAAGTTTGGGGGGATTGGGGAATTCTTACAGCTGACAGATTAAGAGTTCAGGATACATTTACCAAGTACCATCTCTTTGCAAACCTGATATTAATTAGTATAACAGTACTTTGGATAATTAGGAATACACACCGCACCGTTTCAATTATTCATACACCAAGAATGATATACAAAACAACAAAACTTAATTGTTTTTTTTTTAGTTTTTCACCAATTTCAGTAGATTGTAGCACCAATGGTGTTAAAAGATCATCCACAAGAAGGAGTTATCCAAAAATTGGGAGGATGTTCAGGTTTGGTGAGGTTCAGTTCGCAAATGCATGCATTCAGGAAAAAAATCCAACAAAACATAAAACAAATAAACATAATTGGGGAACAACGATTATAGAATAAAGGTGAAGACATGACAAGAAAACAAAAACCATATAAGATACCATGTTTATGCCTAAGGTAACTGATTGCCTACATATAAGGCAAAAACCCACAAACAATCCAATTCAACTTTTGTACCGAATTTTGGACATTTTTGCCTCCAACAGGAAAACTTTTCTGAGATGGAGTACAGGAGAGACGATGCTGCCAGACAGCCTCACACCGACAGTCAAAGGAGGTATACGTTAATGCTTTGGGTTGTTTTAGAGCAGGGTTTGATACTTACTCCAAGTGAAATAATGAATACAAAACCAACATGGGGATTCAATACTTCAATGCCATGTAATTCTGCCTGGACTGCAGCTAAGTAAAAATTCACTGTAGACAAGGCAATGACTCGGAGCACACGTCCAAGCACTATTTAAAGAGCAGTCAGCTGGAATGTTATCTATCATGGAGTGGTCTGCCCAGTCACCGGAACGAAATCCTACTGAATTACTTTGTGATGAACTGAATTCCAAAGTTAAAAAGATATATCCCACTAGTGAAGAACTCCTTTGGCAAATTTTACAATAGGCCTGGTGAAGTATTTCAGCTGAATGTTTGGAGTAACAACTGAAAGAAAGAGTTGGCAAAAGTGTGTAAATCTGTTATTCTTGCTAAGGGATGTTTCAGTGAAGATCCAGTAACATTTTACAGATGTACAAAAAACAGACATCTGAGTATCAGTCAGACTGAAAACAGAAAGATACCAATTAAAGCCTTAAACAAGACATAAAACTTTAAAGAAACCAAAAGGGGCCCAAACAAAGGAAGACCAGGACTGACCAAAATTGACAACATTTTCTTATCTATTACTTATAGCCTGATTTATTAATGGATATTTATGGGTGTCTGGTCAGACAGTGCTCTCTGCATAGGTGTCCATAATGCTAAAAAATATGTAGAATTCTTTTAAATAAACAATTTATTATACACACAGTGTAAATTCAAACGTTTCGATTTACAGGTTCACATATAACTCAAGTCTTTTTTTTTTTTCTGAGATTATGTTTTACATTAATTACCATACAAATATAACGAATTTTTGCTTTTCTATTAGGAGTGTAGTCAAATTGTTTCCAGATGTTACTGCTGAATCTCTAATGACTGGCTTCATCAAGACTATAGAGATGGGAGCAAATTTAGCAGCCAATGTGAAAACACAACATCTGCTCATCAAATTGTGCTACAACAGTTCTCTCAGAGGAAATGCACAAAATTATCCTTTAACATGTGCATATTTTTCATACGATGCTGGTTTCAACATCTGAATTTTTATACATTTTACATAACTATTAATTTTATATAATTAAAGCTTTATATAAAAAATTAAATAACACAATATATCTCAAAGAAAAGTGTAAATCTCAAATATGAAGGAATCATGATGTTTAAGGTGTTACAGTAATCACATTAGATGTTGAATATCATATCTACAGTTTTTTAAAGGTCCTCACAGGCCTACATGGCTTGATGACTCATTGCTGTGTGTGTTGGTAGAAAGAGGGGATCAGAGAGCAACATCTTTTCCTTATGAATTTTAAAGGTTTGCATAAAAACACTACTTATGCACAAAGAAGATGGAGACGCTTAACCATTGGCTAGTTCTTAACATACAATTACAACAAAATAGATATGGAATGTCAAACAATTTTATGATGAAGGACAACATTGTAGCTTTTTTTGTAAATTATAATTTTAACCAGGCAAATATTAATTTTGTGTGTACAACTTTCTGCTGTGGAACTGGTGACAGGATAAATAATAATAAAACAGAACAACAACCAAAACTCACAAATATATGGCATGTTGTATGGCCACTAGTCAATAATCGTAGAATACAAGAAAAAAATAAGAGACAAAAAAAGTTTTCCATGTAGAAAAATAAATCCATCTACACTCAGGAGTAACTGCCCTTTTGTGTTCTTGGGAACTGGGGGGTCTTGCCATGGCCGTCCCGTTTCTCTGGATTGAACCCAATAGAAAACCTGGGGGTGAACTGAAAAGGAGAGTGCACCAGCATGGACCTTAAAATTAGAACAACCTGGAGAAATTTATATAGAAGAATTGTCCAAAATTCATTTTTATCAATAGTGGTCCATGCATTTAACACCTAGGCCTTTAGTGGTGTCCTACCTGAATTAATCCACCTCTTAATTCCATTATTATGACCCCACAGTTATAGAAATTATAATTTATACATAAATGCAGTATAGCAGAGCGCTGCATCAAAGACATGCTGCGAGAATGAATGCCATTACTTACGCAACAAACCCAATAAAGACAATTAAAAGTCTCAATTCACTGCAGCCATAGCTGCACCACATACATCATTCCTAGCAAAAGCATCAGCATTAATCTCATAAAATAGCCCAGGTTTTTAGTGCATTTTTGTGCATTTTTTCTGTGCATTGTGGTTTTTCTGGGGATTTGAAATTAAGACAAACTAAGTGTTTTTGTGCAAATTCTATGAAAAACAAAAACGCTAAAGTATAAATTTACTTGAAAAGTTAATCTTGCTAATATCCTTGTAAATGTATCTGTGACCAAAACATTAATTTTTTTTGGCATGACAGCAGGAACTTAAAAAAAAGTTATCTAATGATGAAAAATAGCCTTTGATGTGCTTACTCATGAGGAGAGACTGAATATTAAACAGAAAGCCAGTGTGACACAAAACACCCTCAGATATATAAATATACAGTATACATCAGTAGCCAACAATTGTCTGCCGTTTCCCCTATTTTAGAAACTACCAGCCAGCACTGACATCATCATATCCTTTCTACTCATCACTCATCAACACTAAAGCCCTGCATGTTGGAGATAAGCATAGTGTGAATTGCTGACTTTGATATAATTCCCATAATACATTCAGCACTGGACAGCTGGAAGAAGCTAGGTAAGAACCTGAAGCACTGAAGTGTACACTCTCTCAATCAGACACACATACAGGATGGGACTCATAAGACCCCAGATTAGAGAAGCGCCTCTGATTATTGTCGGCGCTGCAATATCCAGGTTCAAAGGGGCCATTAATCTTTGTGCACCGATGCACATCTCATTTGCTGAAGTCTCCTTGTCTTGTTCACAACAGGGGAGGCCATTCAGCAATCATTAGGCTGCCTTTTCAATTTGCGCTTTAAACAGTCTAATTTAAAAGCGAAAAAAGAAAAGCCTTTTTGTTTTTAGGAAAGAATGTGTTCTCTAAGTTATACAAGAACCCTACACGAATTGAAGACAGCTGGGACACTATACAGTTAGTGTTACAATAATCATGTTTTTTGCACATTTTTATCTATTGTATTTCAATTTCAAAACTGAATATATAAGTGCTGTCTATATTCACACAGCTTAGGTCAATGGCAAAGTTTCCAGGAAGTGATACCTTATTTCAATAGCTATGTTGTTGAGAAAAACAGTATACTATATAGTGAAATATGTTGAGCATGTGCTCTGCAGCAGTTTGTAGTCTTTTTCTTGACATGTCTTCTCTCTATGGGGCCAAATATGATTTATTACTGCAGCTCAGCACATTTTATCAAACACAGCATGATTCCTGCAGCTATTAGAGCAACTTCGGTTCACTGATTTGTTAAAACATTCAGTGTATTATCAAAGAACTCCGATAATATGATGATTTGTAAAGTTGGACACCACATCCCATTATACTAGGAGGTCTAATTATGTGCAAAATCCGAGAATGATCATTGTACAACAGAATTACATTGCGTACAATCAGAACAGAGAAGACATGATTGTAGAAAAAATAACAAATTATTGGCGGCCATTTTATTAGTAGTCAAATTACCCCTAAATATTTAGGCAATTACACAATCAGCAAATCATGGGGCAACAATACAGTGCATAAAATCATGCAGACGCTGATGAACAGCTTCTGTGATCTGATCAAGCATCAGAACAGGGGATTATGTGATCTGAGTAACTATGACCATTGCATGGTTGTTTGTACAAGTCAGTATTGAAACACTGCTGATCTCGTGGATTTTAAACTGTCTTTGGAGTTTACACAAAATGTTTAAAAGAAAATTCTGCAAGTGAAATTGCCTTGGTGAGTAGAAAGGTCACAGGAGAATTGCTGGACTGGTACTAGCTGACAGAAAGGCTACTGTTACTCAAATAAGCAGTCTTTACAGCTATGCTGAAGACAGCAAAAATGTCAGACCTTCAAATATCAAAACCACATTGCTCATATCGTCTTGGTCTGAAGTTAACTCTAGCGCAGTTCAATTGCAAAGAGCTCTGAAATGACCCAAATAAAGTTAGCAAACCATGCTGTGTATTATTATAGGTCATAAGCAGCCCTATTTGTATCGGTGCGAGCTGCTAAACAGAACTGTGTGGCAGATCTGGATATCTTTTAAAAAATCTAGTATATAAACGCTAGATAAAACTTGAAATGTTCACAATTTTATAATGATATCATTATTTAGAAATGTATTAGTGCCAGCTTAGTGTTTTCCATGCTCAATGTTTGATTTCTATGTATGCTTGGCAAAAGTTTGTTTTACTTTCATATATATTCGACAAATCTATGCACTAAGCGAGGATGACACGTTCCTCAACCAAGGTTTTTATTTGATTTGGTTCATTTGCATATAAATGTAAAACCAAACCAAATAGCACATAGACTAATACATGTGGAAGTGCATTTATTTTTCGAAACTCATCTTAATTAATACATATGGTCCAGGCCAAAATATTCGAATTAGATTTAGGCATATAAACATTTAAACACAACATATTACTCTACTGACACTAATACAATTGTTGGAAATCATAGGGATCTAATTTTGTGTTGAGACTTGTGTTAAGTAAAATCTGTAACCTACACAGCTTGAAAAAGCCTGGCATTCAAGTTTATAAATAAAGGAACATCATATTCATGTAAATATGTTGATGCAAATCCTTTCATTTGCAAATACTGCTTTCATACTTAATTTGATTTTGTGACTGTAACGAGTTTCATGGTGTTTTAGGTGTGAATCATAGAGGCTTTCCATTCAAGGAATAATTTTTTTTGCCTATCGGTAGTGCTAAATTGATGATGCTCCTCATATGGAAACAGATACATAGATTTATTTTCAAGATTAAACCACATCTCCAGCGTTCTTCTGTGAAAAGAAAACATTTAAAATTACTCCAACCACTGAAACCTTTAAATCCAATCAGTATATAACCAAAGCAATTGGTTAAAATTTCAATTAACATTGCCAACAAGCATCTGTTTAATAAAAATAAAGATGTTTTGTAACATTATGCCAGTAGATAAGACACAGTCAGGAATAAGACACAATCCTATTTTTCATGTGAGCTGCTATGTTTAGAAAGTTTACAGAAAAAGCAGAATCTTGCAGTGTACCTTTAAAACATACTTTTGCATTAGCCTTTAAAAATGAGCACTATTATGATTACTATGGCACTGTGGTTGCCATAGGACTTCTCTCTGCCCGCATGTCTTTGTAGCCTCATTAAAAAATCAACACTGAAATATGGAAACTAATTAACGGACTATCAGTCATTTCAAAAGAGAAAGAAATGAATAAGCATAGGACTATAATCAGACTGACAGATTCAATATGATAATGGTCAACAGGACCAGGATTGGCATTAGTACTGTTAACAGTCATATTTGGACATGGATCTATATTTAAATTAAACTCACTTGACAATGTCTATTAACAGGATGTAGCACATTTTGTTGGTGATGTCAGTCAACCCACTTGTCAGTATCTTGGTTAAACCCTATTTTAAAAAGCAGTCTCATTGAGTAGCGACACAAGATAATAAGAATGATGCATAAGAACAGGTGGGGCAAAGCTTAACCATAGATAAATTATAAACATTCAACCAATGTTCATTAACTACATAACTACATAACCTAACCTTTGAATTCTGAACGGAAAGTTAAATCAGAAAAAACAAATCTCCCTGCACTGGCTTGCCTCCTGCCTAAAGTTGGACCGTGATAATGTTTGATGTATCTGAGTTGGCGAACGATGTATGCATTCAATTTTCCGCCAAATTGGACCTGACACCCTTGACCCAACGCTGACTGTGAATAACTATTACAAGATTGTCAGGATGACTCACAGCAACTCAGGCATATTCTAAATATTTTTTCTCCCAAGACACAAATTAGTTTGTTGAAATAATTAGGGAAAAAAAACAACGTTTTTAACAGACAGCTAGGCAACTACTGTAATATCAAACTGATGAAAAATACAGTTTAGAGTGTACCTAACATGCAATCATTAATGTAGATGAGCAAAACTAAAACGCATCCGCCGCTAACCTGCACCGTAGCAGTAAGGCTGCTGCTGGTGATAATAAAAATGATGGCAGCATGCAGAAATACCATCCACACTCTGTCAAGGTACTGCTGTGATATTTCAGTGCTTAATCCAGAAGGAACAATCCAATCCACTTGGCAGCGTGCAGTGTGTGAGCGTGATAAGCCGTTGGCCATTTAAAAGACATACACTGCAGAAGGAAGCACTCTGAAACTAGCTTTAGGCTTCGGGGTATTAGTGGACCAACACAGACAATATTTCACACAACCCGTCTAAGCAACTCGCTCTAATCCAAATAGAAAGTGCATGCATGAGAAACGATTCAAGGGAGACAAGAACAAGAGAAAAATGTAGCGAATGTTGTTTCCTGCATCACTCAGCTATATTGTGCATGCTATTAAAATTCTGGGTGGGTTTAAATATTTGCTCTGACAGATGGCCTGGATCATTTTACTTTGCAGACTGACAGATTTAAGACTCAAATTGATTCAGCTAAGCAACTACCCATGACTAAATATGAACAACACTTACAATGACTGCTTAAATAGTTATTAGTTATTAGTAAATAGTTTATCTCACTTCATGTTACCACTGAACATAGACAAATCTGTTTGATTTTGATGTTGGGGTAAAAAAAAACCTTTTCTGTAAGTTCAATTTTACATATTCAGCTTTCATAATTGCTTTTTTTCTTAAACAAGGCTACATCTCACAAATCAGACCAAATAAAATTTAAAATATGTACGTTTTTTAAATGCCTTAAGTCAGAAAAAGAGCTAATCTCTGGTTTATTGAACTGCTTTACACAAAAATTAATTAAATGCGTATGCTTCAATGAACCGCAACATTAAATCTGCAAAAAAAAGTTGTACTGATACATGGTTGGAAAAATAAAGTTGATTAACGACTTATAAAATATGATGAGTGCTTAAGTGCATACCTCGTTGTTGCTAAAATACTTTCTGGATCGACAATGAGCTAACTAGAATAAAGTAGTTGATCAATACAGATAGTGCCTGACTTACGAAGGAGATGACGACACAGTAACTTGAAAATATCTTAAGTTGAGACATGGCCTAGCCTATCCAGTAATCTTAAAGAGTGGTGATCAGTATAGGGGAGTATACTGCAATTTGGTAATAATTTAACAAATTACAGTACATAATTTAGCAAAGCAAAGGAATGTACAGTACCATAATGTATAAACTATACATTATATAAGTATGTGGCAGTGAATGGGTGGCCGAGCGCAGGGTCACGAATGGTTGGTGGAGCCGGATGCATGTTTCAATCTCAGGCTGGGCCAATAAAAAGGAGAACGTCAAGAGCTAAAATTGAGCTTTGAAACTCCCGAAAACACAGAAAATAAAATATTTTAACAAAGACACTATTTATAACATAAACTGAACTCTGGTCAAACGCTGGTGAAAATACTGAAAAATACTTGTTAAAAACCTCACAAAATGGTACATCCTGGCAGCATCCCAATGTATTGTATGGAAATTAAAATGGGCTGCAAATAAAATTTATTTTTACAGTTCTTTCATATCACTGTCATCATCGTAGGTTTAAAAAATCATTAATGGAACCATGGTAACTCTGGGACTACCTGTAATTTGAATAAATAAATGAATAAATGAATGAATAAACTAACACCAAAATATGTTTTTGAATTTAGACAATGTGAGAATCTTTGGATCACATATACAAACAAGAAGAAAAGCAGCTCCTGGATTTAGTAATGGCTATGACCATGTTAGCCCTCTTTTACTTTTATTAGGATTTTGCATAACCAGTATTAAGTTTGTAAAATCAGTTGAAAGTAGGTGTTGAGCACAAGCTAGATTCTAAAAGACAATATGCAGTAAGCAAATATAGCAAAAAACATAGCAGGTAGGCAGGCGAAAATATTACATTTAATCCTGCACAGTAAGACAAGAGCAAGTTTGGAAACTAAATATCTACCACATGCTTGTTCATCTGGCTAACTGCACATTATCAGTGAGAGTGAGAAAATGCTGATTATAGTGATATCGCAGCAAGTCCATATTCCATATGGCAGATATACAATTGTCATTCCCAATCATCCAGTTATGACCACTTTGTTCTGCAACCCCCATTTCATTCTAAACAAAGCATTCCAATCAGATTTGCAGCAAAGTTATTATGAGAATAATTTCAGTGTCTCTACTTCTTGATTGCAGGGTTGCTTTTCACCTTAAGCATTGGCATTTCACCCTGTGTGCTGCTCTTTTAGCAACAAATGCCTCACATGATTGCACAGCATATGGGCAATAACAGAATAATGACACATTTGAACGTGCTGAATGGCCCATGGCAAAAGAGATTATTTGACTGAGATAACAGAGAAAGGCTGTTCCCTTTCAGGAACTCGAGCTGCGTCGGAATGCTTTGGGAACGCGACTGCGTTGTCCATGCTCTGGGTAATGAGTCTAATCAGTCAAAAGAACTGTCTTCAGGCTGTCACCGGCGGGGTGACGTCACGACCAGGGAGTATAAAGCGCACCTGGAGAGAAGACTGCTTCAGCTTCTGTTTTGTTCATGAAGCGCTCTGTGTGAAATGTAATGTTTGTCTGTCTGTTTTTTGTCTTCATTTAAGAAAACCAAGCACACCTTTCGACCCCGTGCTTCTCCCTGTTTTTGCTTCATTTCGGGAAGGGATACACACAGCTTGTGTGTGGCTTGTTTGGGAGTGGAGAAGCCACATAGGCATGCAAGAGCCGAAATCGCATGCACACGCTGCTCCTGGAGGGCGCCCTTTGAGGCAAACGCCCCCCCTCCTTGCGGTTCCAATCCCGCTCTCACTCTGGTTCTTGGGGTTCACTTATGGATCTGGCAGAAGGTATGTAGACAGGTTTGTCCCTTTTTCATTCCTCAGCTTGGTTAGACTATCATTCGGCTTTGAAACCATGCCTCTCGGCAATGTCTTCACCCCCGTCACGAGAGCATGCAGCTCCACCTCTGTTCCTCTAGGGGGTAGGGGGGGGTGCATGCTCACCAATAGATAGGAGCTCCTGGAGGTTGTGACATGCACCGTTTAGAAGCTTGATATAGCTTGGCCGGCCGGTAAGCATAAAGCCCCTCCTTCGGGCAAGCTCAATGAGCGTTTTTTGCTCCCGCATCATAGCCTCCATGTCGGGGCTTGTCTCGAAGTGTCCAGGTCCTGGGCACGACCTTTCCCGTCCCACCCCTTCAGCCCCAAGACCATGGTTTATTCCAACGTCTATAGGCTTAGGGATTATGGCTATAGTGTCATGCCACGCATTGAAGAGACGCTAGCAGGCTATCTCTTCCCGGGTGTGGCATCTTCCCTAAAACCCCCTAAATATCAGATTCTTCCATTTGGCCTTGCCCTGTCACCCCGCACCTATACAAATTGTGTCGATGTGGCTCTGGCTCCACTGAGACTTTAGGGCATCCGTGTCTTCAATTATATTGACGATTGGTTGATATTTGCTCATTCAGAGCAGTTAGCAGTGTGGCATCAATATGTCGTTCTCGCTCACATAATGAAGCTGGGGTTTTAGCGGAATCCTTCACAGACAACCACCTATCTCGCCATCACTTGGGATTTTGAGACTATGCGCACACAGTTTTCCGCTGCCCGCATAGCGTCCATCCTCACGGCGATCAGGAAAGTCAGAGAAGGGCAGTCACTCAATGTCAAGCAGTTCCAGAGACTGCTCGGCACATGGCAGCAGCGTCCAGTGTCATTCCATTTGGCCTCCTGTACATGAGACCTCTTAAGTGGTGGCTCAGAGCTAGGGGGGTTCTCTCGGAGGGGGCAATCCCCTCTGCATGATGAAGGTCACACGGCGATGCCTACGTGCCTTAGATGCGTGGAGAGATCCCGGGTTCCTACTCCAAGGCCCGGTGTTGAGAGTTGCCGGTCGTCGCATTGTGCTTACAATGGATGCGTCCCTCACGGATGGGGAAACGGTCATGAGTGGCCACTCTGCACAAGGTCTTTGGGACAGTGTCCATCTGAGGTGCCACATCAATTGCCTAGAAATGATGGCCATGCTTCTGGCTTCCTTTCGCACTCCCGCACTTCCTCCCGGAACTCAGAGGACATCATGTGTTGGTCCGCTCGGACAACACCTCGGTGGTCTTGTATATCAACCACTAGGTGGGTCTGAGTCCACGCCCTAGTACAGGCTGGCGCACCAGATCCTCCTGTGGGCCCAGGGGAAGCTTATATCCGGGGCCACTTGAATGAGGCAGCAGACACCCTGTCGAGACAGTGGTCCAAGCCCTGGAAGTGGCGCCTCCACCCCCTTCCTATATCCACCAGCCACGTTTGGAAGCAGCGCAACAGGGGGGAAGGCGTCAAGACACAGCCTCGGCTACAGATGCACTTTATACTCCCTGGTCGTGACGTCACCCCGCCGGCAACAGCCTTCAATTATGACTGATTAGACTCATTACTTAGAGCATGGACAACGCAGTCAAGTTCCCAAAGCATTACGACTCAGCATCTCGTTTCTTCAGGGAACTAGGGTTACATATGTAACCTAGAGACGTTTTCTGAGCAAAATCTGTATCAGAAATGTTTCAGTCTGAACTTCCTGTCTCAGCAGTTTAACCAGGGTCACATGTCTAAATTACTTAGTGTTCTCTGAAACAAGCAAGATTATGATAAGTCGCTGCAGGCCTGCATTCAGCTCAGAAATACACAAAACAAAAACGCAGTATTGCTAATTAGGTATACAAATTTATGACAAAAACTGCCTCTCTCACCTGTGCAGTTCTGTAAACCGTAGCATACAAATTGGAGCCATTTGTGCTGGCTTCATAAAAGCAGATGAAATGAAACTTGGAAGTGCTTTAAGAATTTAAATGCTGACAGCATAACAATCATTTCCATTATGCAGTAAAAATGTAGGGTAATTCCACCTGCAACCACTTAGTTGGTTTCAAGAGCTATTCTTCAATTAATTCATAACTCTGCGTTATTTACACATACTTGAAAGCTACAGCTTATTAAATTTTTCAACTTCACAAATGTCATTCAGCTATCTATAATTGTTTAGTCAGTAACTGTAATAAAGCTTATAAGACATACTGTTTTAATTAAATACATTTGAGACGTAAAACCTCAGTACATGAAATCTGAACAACAACACATGACATATACCTTGTCATTCTTTATTTTTGAAAATCTAGCAAAAATGGAGAAACTATTTGTGAAAAATATAAGTGCAAAAAATATAAAGTTTTATCAGTTTGCTGTTCTGAAACATTCAGGTGTGTGTGTGTTAACAAGATGCCATGAAAGAAAGATATCAGCAATGACCTTAATTACCTTGTTGCTGCTTATCAATCTGAAAAGGGTCATCAGAATCAGAAATCAGAATCAGTAATAGCTTTATCACCAAGTATGCTTACACACAAAAGGAATTTGACTGGAGTTTCCAGTGCAGGAGAAGTACAGACATAGGGCAACAGAATAGTAAACCAGACAGTTAAATAATGCAGTATATACAGGGTAAAAAAGAATTACAAACATCAAAAAAGCAGAAAGAAATTTTAATCATTCTACATTTTACAGAGGTGTACAACATTCAAGATAGCTGCCAGTCTTTCCAGGAGGTGATGTCCTACAAATTTACCCCAGGTTCTGACAATGCAATGCTCAAAGAGATTGCAAAAAGCCCAAATTATCCAGAATTTAATGAACTACAGGCCTCAGTTAGTATTTAAAATATAAAAATCAATAACAGTACAATTAGAAAAATACTGAACAATTGGGGTTTTGGATGGACTGCCCATAAAAAGCCTCTACTTTTTAAAAGGAACATGGCAGCAAGGTTTTCAGAGTTGCATCTTTACAAAACCACAAGACGAGTGAATAGACAAGACAAACGTAGAAATGTTTGGCCATAATGCACAGAGACAAACTTGGCGAAACCAAAACACCCGATACCAACTGTCAAGGCAGGATAATTTGGTTTTGTTTTGGAGCCACAGAATCTTGCCAACTTGCAGGCCTTAATTTGACCATTAACCCCTCTGTATAACTGTGTAACCTCTGTATAAGTATTTTAGACTCAAATGTGAAGCCATCGACAACTAAAGCTTGGCCGAAATTGGGTCATGCAACAGGACAAAGATTCAATTTACTGCTGCTAAAGGTGGTTTTACAAACTACTGACTTATGAAGTTTTTTTTCGTTACATAGTTCAATAATAAATAATGTCTTGTAAATTTGAGGTTGTATTTACCCTATTTTAAAGACCTTATTTTAAGGCTGATCAGTTGGGCAGATTTTTGGCCTTTTATTTATTATTTAAGGCGATTATTAGGCAGGTGCATCTGACACACCACACCGTGCACAAGAGCAATAATGACAAGTTTCACGTGGTCCTGATCGTGACAGACTTTAACCCCATCTAGCTGGTTTAAAATAAACAAGACAGAAGGATAGAAGCAAAGCTACCTACAATTACATAAATTGTGTGAACAAATGCAACAGAGTTCTTTCCAAAAAATGTGTATTAATAGTTTATTATTATATAGTGTTGATAGTTTTCTATTAAATAATACAATTAAAAGCAAATGAACAGAAGCGAAATCCAAATCAAATCAATTGCCTGCAAAAACAGCCTCAATTCTTCTAGGTACAAATGCACACAGTTTTTGAAGGAAATCACCAGGAATGGTTTTCCAACAATCTTAAAAAGGTCCCAGAGATATTGAGTGCTTGTTTGTTGGTCCCTTATGCTCTGGTCCAACTCATCCCCAATTATCTCAAGTGGATTTAGATCGGATGATTGTGGAGGACAGGTCATACAATGCAGCACTCCATCACACTCCTTTTTGCACAAATAGCTTTGTAACAAATCTCACTGGTTCCGGTTGGAAAAAGGAGATGACAGGCAATGGTTCACCAGGCAGAGCTTTCTTTTTTATTGTGTCATTGTCTTGTTGGAAAACAAATTATGGTCCCACTAAGTGTAAACAAGATGGGATAGCACGTCGCTGCAAAATACTGTGGGAGCATTGCTAGTTAAGTGCATCCTCAATTTTTACTAAATCTTTAATAGTGTCACTAGCAAAGCACCCCAAACCATCACACCTCCTCCATGCTTCAGAGTGGGAGCAACACATTTAAGAGCCATTCTAAGAATAACAATATAATAATAATTTAAGAATAATGTATTGACACACTAACCTTAATTTTTGTATTGTTGGAGTTTTGCTTAGTATTGATTTAGGGTGCAGCAGTAAAACTACACTCTGCCCTTAGCAGTGGACTGGGCTGGCCTTTACGTTCGGCAGCTCCATATCAGATACAGATTAGACAGGGCTTGTACATTCGAGTCAGTGATCCAAAGCAATAATGATGCACAATGAATCTGGATGACAGATACAAGTGGTCCTGCAGAGACTGATCTTTTAGTTTTTATTTTTTTTAGTAGCCTAGTCACAATACAGCAATTTTTTTTAAAAAGAAGATTATCAATATCACAATGAATACAATTTCGGAAATGTTTTTTTGTATTGGACTATTATGTTTGAACCCATTTGAAAATTTATAACAATGAAGTAACTCCGTTTTAGGCAATACAGTCAAAATTCTAAGAAAAACAGTTATCAAGACAAATCAAAAAAGTCAGCTCCTACACAAAAAGGATATTCGGATTCATCACTGGGTGTAGAAGTTTCTAAGTAGTGAATTGACCAAAATAACAATTTGTATTTACAGCTTGCTAAATATATGATAATAGTGCTTTGCAACCGACAACAAAATATTTAATTATATTGTCCTTTTCCTTTTGCTAAAGCAATTTATCAGTGAGAGGCCCTCCATCTTTACTTAAACACACTTTGCCAAAGCAATGAAATGAGCTCTTCCTCTCACCTTTAAAGGTGCCAGACTGACACGACTCGTGTTTCCA
Source organism: Silurus asotus (assembly GCA_024362625.1). Taxonomy (NCBI): domain Eukaryota; kingdom Metazoa; phylum Chordata; class Actinopteri; order Siluriformes; family Siluridae; genus Silurus; species Silurus asotus. The sequence goes on along the minus strand of MU591762.1, from coordinate 7,340,543 downwards.
CTCAAAGGATTCAATTTCAGCAAAGTGTACGTGTAATTTTCTATTTCTTTTACTTTGCATCCTACAATACAAATGCTTTATAATGTTATTGTTGAAGTCTTTCCTAAAATGGATGAATTATTGATGTATTTACGATATTACTATTACTATAAACATAAATTATATGGTGTATATTGGTTTAGAACAGACTGTGACAGATACTGATAGCATTCATTGCAATCAACTAAAACAAATTTCATGGTAAAAGTTACTGGAAATTTATTCATACCCAATTCTTGAGAGGCAGACGCTCTATAAATGATTAAGGCCAGAACAACTCCACCTCTGCTTGTGGATGTATACCACAAGCAGACAACCTACTTGACCGATAGCAAAGTAAAACTATTTACCTGCACAACAATAGTCATATGCAACTTCTTCACTGAAACTTGGAAACTGCTGTTCAGTTGTATTTATTTACACAATTAACCACCACTGTGGCACTATACCTTGCATGCTAAATGCATACACACAACCCCATATTTTGCAATTACAAGATATACAAACACCATATACCACAAACACCAGTAATATATTAAATTTATTATAACAAACAAAATATAGTAATTTATTTTATTTAAAAGATTTAATCCTCTAAAGACCTTGTTAAAAAAAAAATTTCATAATCTTCAGGATTTCTACATACAAGACCTGTGCTTAATCAGCCCATATAATTTTAGAGGTGTGTTGGTATTTTTGTTTCTTTTTTTGTGTATAATATATATATATATATATATATAAAAAGCAGCTGTATGAATATACACAAAATAGTCAGCAAGAATATTAGCACTTTTCTCTTTTTCTATAAAGATCCCTGATGTTTCATTAACACCTGAAGGTGTGAAAATAGTTAACGTTGCTGAACTACAGTGTGAAATTTGCTAGCGAAGAGCTGTCTTTCAGACAAGTACTGAGCTACTACATCAATAATATCTGTTGTTGATTTGTGTTAAATCCTATTTTTGTTAATTTATCAATGGTCACTTTGTTTTAAAAATTACATAACAATTCTAACACAAAATCTAACACAATTTTTACCTTTACTACTCTTTCAACAAAACTAAATTGACAAAATAACAATATAAGTCACATTCTACAATAAAAACTATTGATTAAGAATTAAGCAGAATTAACTAAAGCATAAAACCCTTAAGTCAAATAAATCACATTTGTGTGGTGTGATTTTCACAGCTCTTTCTCTCAAAATAAGGAGACCAGCATTTTTATAACAAAGGAAATTCACTGGAACAAAAACCCAGACAAATTGGAGCAGAGAGCAGAAGGATCATCAGATTTCTGGAAAACAATCTGACACAAAAAACCCATACTGTTATTCAGGTAGGAATGGAAGAATAGATGAATCTCTCAGTGTGAACTCTGTCAATACCACATGCATCCAAGAAAACCAAGGGAATCCGATAATCAGTAGTCCAAGAGAATATAATTGACAGTGATAATTATGTGAGTTCCAAATAATTTATACTTAATAAGGCAGATACTTTGTCTTCTATAATTGAATTCAGTGTGCATGAAATGCAGTTTGAAAAAAATTGTGGCTTTACATGCATTTAAAGAAGCATGTGTTAAAAATCTTTGTTTCACATGCAATATTGATAACTGAGAACAAAAGGACCAAACCACTATTCTCACCTATAGAACAACACCTTCACGTCTCAGACATACCTAGCTCACACTGCATAATCTGTCCCTAGGAAAAACACTGTGCTCTAGCTAGAGTGAAAATTTGCTCACGTAGCCGACAGCGAGACACACTCGCTCAGGGAGTATGTCACTGGAACTGGCGGACCAGTGGGAAGGTGATGATGAGGAGCAGGGGAATGGAGGCTTTTGGATTAACACGCATCTGTGAGTGTCAGTGGCCTGAATAAACATGGACACGGCCTGTCCAAAGCATCCAGCGCCAGCCATGCATGATGGCACAGCTGGCAGCACACACAGATGCAGTACCATTCTTAAACCTGGGCTCTTGCATGACTTTTAAATCTAGACTGGAAGACAGTACAAGTACAAGTCAAACAAATCTAAGAGTTATATTGTTAAGTTTATGTTATACAGGTGTATATATAATAAACTTGCTAAAATAAGTGCTAGTTAATAAATGAAAAATGTTGGTATCAAATATTTAATACACAGTGTTCTAATAAGATAAACTATAGAAAGTTAATCTCTTAAGTATGTTGAATTAATATACTAGCAGTTAAAATGTCACTGCAGCAGTTTTGCTTTAATAAATAGAAAATTATGAAATTTCTGTAAAAAAAATGAGTTTGTATTGAACCCATGACTGGGAAGGGTTAATGTGTCATACTGCAATATGTAGCAGGCAATGAAGTTCTAATAAGACATTGGACATACAATGGAAAAAACAGTGAATGCATGCATTACCATTCAACAATTTCTGATCATTCTGGACTGAGTAAACAAAAATAAGGACTTATATTTATGTAAAAAAGAAAAAAAAAGTACCCTGCTTAAATATTATTCCAATAAGTAAAACGACCCCTTTACATTTACTGCTTGAGTAGAACTAAAAAAGTACTTGTATTTGACTGTATTTAGTATCAAAGTATAAAAACATCTACAAGAACCATATTTGAATCATTTAATTAAATGTGTAATTCTCCTGCATTTATTTTTTTTTAAAAGAGAGTTGTCTATCGTTGCAAGCACAACGTGAGAGAACCCTTACTCAGTGGATGCTCCTACAAAAACTGTGGGGTTATGACAGTGGTCTCAAAACATTTTCCACATTTAAATGTATTGAAATCAATAAAAAAACAAATAAATACAATACTCTCAGAAAGTACACATAAAAAAACGAGTTTATGTACAGTGGAAAAGCACAATCCATTGTTACTGTTCACCACTTGTGAAATGAAAATAGATACTTTAATAAAAAGGTACAATCCTGATTTTTCCAATCACAATAAATAAATACTTTTGCACCACTTCATAAACCATGCATTTACTGTATATCAGAATCAGAATCAGGTTTATTGGCCAAGTGTGTTGACACACACAAGGAATTTGGTTCCAGCTGTTTGTTACTCTCAAAAGTACAGACATAAATAAAAACCTATACATGACAAAACAGACACAACAAGACAGAAACAGACTATACAAGACAATACAGACAACATGAGACAGTATAGACAGTGTGGGTTATAAATAGGGATACAGACCAGTAATGTATATTAATGTGATATCAAGCTCCTAACTAAAATATATTTTATTTATAGACAAGAATGTATTTAGCACATAATAACATGAACATATGACGTTATGTACATACTATTTTCTAGCGATTCATATATTTTCAATAATTTAGTTCCTTTACAATTTGCTAAAAGGTTTAAACCATTTTCAATCAACGTATATTGTGCAATTTTTGGCATTTACAACATTCCATTTCCATTTGAGAGCTATAATGTTCATGTTTATAGGCTGAATTGCATATAAATTATAGTAACTGAACAGCAATGATTAAAAGATGAGATTTTGTTTAATTAACAATCTAATTTTCCCCAAACATCTCATTTGCATGACAAAGGTTTGTATGCAACAAAAATAGAAATGTAATTCTTCCAAGCCTTTCTGCATTATTGAGGTGAATAATGTAAATGTAGCATTTCAATGCATTGATGTGATACAGGTTAAAGAGATTTAGCATTGATTGGCCTCTATAACTCTGTGCTGCAATAAAAGACATATTGTTTTCGTTAAAAGGTATTCCAGTAGGACTGGACTGCAGCATCCAGAGTCTTTACCAAATCGATTTTGGTGGCGTACTGTGAAGACCTTCGACCGTCCAGGATTTATTGGTTTTTGTGGAACTCAAATTGCCTGAGAGGCTTCTTAACAATAGGCAGGCAGGCAGGCAATCCTTTGACAAAATAGTCAAATAGCTTTCACAGGGAAAAGAAAATACAAAGATAAATAATATATATATATTTATAAAGATGTTATAGTAATAGCTTTCTTTTTTAAAGTACTGAAAGTTTGCAACATAAGAAAATGTATGCTTTTAAGAAAAGCAATTTTGATCAAAGCCACCATTAAGAACAATCAATAGAAAATTCTTTTTTGTCAGTTGTGAGCAGAAGTTTTGCTAAGATTTATTAATATATGCTGATTATATATTCATACTTGCGAGATTAAAAAATGATATTTCTATTTCAAATTGTTAACTGGTCCTAATATTGTATTAAAAGAGACTACATTCTGTAACTGATAAAAAAAAATATAGTTGTATATTATAGGCCAATAGTTTAATCTATTTAATTTAATTACACCTAAGAAAAGGTGGATTATTAAATGAAATTTAACAATAATAAATTGTAGTTATATCATTTAAAGTTTGTTTTGCTTAACTTCCAGGTAAATTTTTTTGTTGCGTTTAATATAAAATGCTCCCATGCTTTGGATGGCTTGGGACGCTCACTTGTACCTGCTGCCAGTTGACCCTGTGCTCTCCGCCACTGTCGCGGCAGCTGTGTTATCTTGCATTCACGCTAAACGGAAACTTGTGCAGCCCAATCTACTCAAACTAATCGATAACGACATTTGTTATAATTAGTTGTTGCAGCTCTACATACAACACAAAACTTTGGCGTATTTGTATAAGATAATGTTTTAGTTAGGGTTAGGGTTAGGGTTAGGGTTAGGGTTAGGGTTCTTTGTTCATGTCCATGTTCATCATTTACACAAAAAGTCACAAAACTGCTGTAACAAAACTCGGAAAATGACCTGAGCCTGAAGTAGATTTGAGAGACAGATGACTCCCACAGAGTCTTAATATTTAACTAATACTCAAGTGGGTGCTTCCAATAATGATATACCCCTTGAAAAACAAAAGCTTTTCACATTAGTATAATTTTACCCTCTTTTGTAACATATTAGAAACAAAGAATTAGAAACAAAGTATTTTTCAGCACCCTTATAGATGATACGGAGATATGCCATAAACAAAAGTCCATAACAAACCCCATCCTGTTGACTCTTTCTTGCTTGCTGTAAAACATTTGAAGTTGCTATAATAATGAAACCTGGTAAAAATGGTGCGTGGTCGCCCACCATGTTTCAGAGTTTCGATTGGGATGTTCTATTTACCCGGGCTAACAGTGGAACTTAAAAGCTTCCTTAAGCAACGTGGTGACAGCTGTAGTGTTGGTGACAGTGTACTTAGAAACCCTCTGACGATCCTAATGTTATTTCTTCTCAACAGAGATTCAAGGTCCACTTGTTTTTCCAATTGAGACAAACTCAGCTGTTAAGTGTGTGAGCTTGTTCTTAAGTTCAGCTATATCTTCAGTACAGACAGAGTGATTCCCCCATTTCCCGCACGGTACTTTTATATATTTGAAACAAACTGAGTTTTTAACATATTCCTCTTACATTACCAGTTGTATTTTAACATTATTTATTTTAATTTGACCTTCCATTAAATAATTATTTGATTTAATAATTTTTAAAAAATGGCTTCATCTACCTCAGCTCCCCCTAAAAATACAAAACAAAAAAAAGCAGCACTGAACCACTTTTAGTAACACAATAAATTGCTCAGTTTCTTCAGGCAATGAAGCAATGCAGCATCTTATTAAGTTTGGGCTCTTCATTCTAGATCTAATTACACGCTCTTGTACCCTCAGACCTTTTTGACTTCAGTTTACATAATGAACATTGCAAAAGTTTATAGTTCTGCTATCCAACCTAAGGCTTTTAGTTTGCTGGATTCGACCAACCTGATGTTAGTGACTATTTACAGAAGCTGGATGTTTATTGAAACAGACTGAATTGACAAGAACATGATTTAAATTACCGTAATAGGCAATATTTCCATAGTGTAATTAGAGTTAACTGATTTAGGGGTGTGACCCAATATAAGGGTTTAACGGTACACAAAATTCACGGTTCAAAATTTAACCTTGGTTTGATAAAAATTGAAGTATAGATTATACTTTTTAACTCAAGATAAAGTAAAGAAGTTTGGGCTCTGACATGTACGTAAGTAAAAAGTAGCCATTACTACTACCTGTTTTAGTGTCATGCTGATAACTGGACCTATAGATTAATATAGTAATACAAAATAATTACAAATGTTGTTATTCAATGAATGTATCCAGGCTGAACGTGTAGCCCCATACTTCTTGTTGCCTTCTGCCTTAATTGTTGTGGTAGACTGAAAAAGCCATGCAATTACAAGAAATAGGTTCATGGTCTGAAAACAGCATGCAATGAGAAGAAAATATTGATCATGTCACCAAATAGATTAAAACTTATGTAACAAGCCTGATTTGAAAATATTAGCAGTAGAAAGTTTGTGTAAACAATATAATGAGTGAAAGTAAAAGGTTGTTAAAAGAATAAAGTGAAGTAAAGTACTGATACCAGAAAAATAGACTCAAGTACAGTAATGGAGGGTTTGTACTTCATTACTTCCTGTCTCTAATGACAGCACACAGTTAATCAAGACTTCCTATAAGCTCAGACCTGTCTGGAAATTTTCCTCTGATCTCTGATGAGTTTTTTTTGTTCTTTGCATCATTCTATATAAAATCTAGATTGCTGTATGTAGGAATCCCAGGAGATTTCTAAAATACTCTTACATTTTGCAACAAATACACCATAGTTAAATTCACAGAGATCACACTTTCCCACAATTTTAATGTTTAAGTATATAATAGCTGACGCTCTTGACCTGTATCTGTATGATCTTATGCATTGTGCTGCTGCCACATTAATAGTTGACTGCACAAATCAGCAGGAGTACCGGTGTTCCTATTGGAATGGATGGTAAAGTATATAATCATTACCTGTCACACTAGTCAAGACAGTGACTCTGAAAACTACACCCAGTACATCAACATTTGAAAAATAGAGGATGAAGAGTGTCATATAAAAGGATGTAAAAAGGCTTCTAATTTAACTCCACTTCCAATTTAACTCCACTTCGGATCCATCCTCACTGAGGCAAAATTTCAAACAATGATTACGTTACCAACTGTTACTTTCCCCTTGATATTTATTTCTACCTAAAGCATATATAGCACTTGGTCTAAAGTGTCAGAGTAAGTGCTAACATAATCAGCTTACTGTTTTTGATAGCAGCACCAGTGGTATGTGCTGTTTTTAGTCCAACAAAAAAAGACAGAGTGGAAAGAAAAGGCCATCAGAAAGACATTATCTGTCCGTATCCATAAATTCAGTGCGGGAGCCGGTTATTGTCTCTCCATGACACCTTCTGTTACTGGAGTTGATGATGTGCTGTTGTGGAAGGCAGTTTTAGTTATGTTGCTAAGGCTACCCATCACAGTTAAGGAGATAGATGGGCCAGGCCAGAAGAATATAAACACAGAGAGTATATTAAGCTGTAAAACAGTGATGGCAGCAGCACTGGCACTTCTGTTTCTTATCTTTCACACTCTTTTAGAATAAACAGTAAGTGGTGCTCATGCATGAAGAGTCACAATTCAAGTCAGGGCACACAAATTACCTATTAGCCCTGCCAGGTTTCTATTCAGTTTTAAAGAATAATTCTGATGTATTACAACTAATATTTAAAGCATGTTTAGAAAGTCACATTTTTGAATTAGTGCTATATAGAATAGAAATCTGATCTTCTTGTTCATGCTCTACAATCATTCCATGATTAAATCTGGGTAATAAAGTGCTGCCCTTGACCTTAAACTTCACAGATTACAGCTCAGGAGGAAACAGATAAAAAACTAAGATAGCTCAGTTTCTGGCCCTTGTGCTTCTGATCTATCACATCTTAAAATAAATGGCTTTTGGAGGTTCAGAGGTTCAAAACCTTAAAATATGGGCTATTAGACCTGGGATTCTTGTCTCATCAAAGCGATTTTGCTTTGAAAAAAAAAAGTGGTGAGAAAAAAAAACTTTACTGTCAATTTCAGACTTAAATATAAAAGACCACATACACATTAAATGAGCCATTTATTAAGGAATTATTATAAAACACAAGATGGCACAAATCATCAATTTATTGGCCAAGCCACACTGGTACATATTCTATCCATCCTACTGAACCCACATATCTACTTGACAACTATAAATAAAAAATAAAAGCCCGAACATGTAATCTTCTTGTCCCAGGGATGCTAAAAACTAAAACAAGAACACATTTAATGTTTATATCATCCCTGCTGTTTATAACATGCACTGGATGGGTTAATGTTTGCATTTAATTCATACAGAATTTGGACATTTAAAGCAATTTATACTGTAAATATCTATCTAAACAACTCCACTGAAGCACAACTCCTGATAGTCTCAGATCTCTTAGTAATTATTTACTTGTCATGCATAGGTTTTGACTCTCCTCAGTGGGTGGTAGATCATTCAGCATGGTGGCATCTGAACTCTGAAATTCTCTCCAACAGTGCAACATCCCCTCCATCATCTTTCAAATCACAGTTTGAAACTTTTTAAAGCTTTTTAGTATCTGCTGTTGTTTTGTGCCCTTAATAAAACCCTGTAGTCTTTTCCTTATACATTATGTCATACATTTCATTTTCCAAAAACTGTGTTTGTGTAATGCTTGTATAGTCTTTTTTGGGTTTATTTTTTTTTAGGGCTGGAGCAATTCCGATTGGATTGATGCGCCAATTTAAAAGGCAATGATCAAAATTTGTTGAAAAAAGAACAAACTGATGTGCAAAAAAAATTGCCAAATGTATAAAGTAATATGAAAAATACTAGACATTATTGCAGATTTAGTGATATCAGTTATCACATTATTAGCTTTAAAATCAAAATCATATCCTATTATATAAAAACCTTGGGTATTGTTCATTTGTCTATTTATTGAAATCTATTGATTTTTGTCTATTTCACAGTTTACATGTTGCTTTTATATTGTATTTGAAAGTATATTATCTGTGGTGTCCAGAAAAATCTGTCAGATTGAACTTGGCTTACCTGCTAGGTGCTTTTTATTTATTGCTGGTATAAACACAGTAGGTGTGGATCAAACAAATAGTCTGATAAAGAATGGGAAAGATGAGCTCAGGCCAAAGAATATGGTCTCAAGCTGCTTCCAAGTGAGCCCTAGGACATTTTAATCAACCAAACACACTGTGCATTAGGTGTATGAATGACATTAAAGGGTCTTAACTGGTCGAAACTGACCTGCTAGGCACAAATCTTTGTGTGCTTACAAAAAGCTATTTCTACTTGAGCTTGTGGTTCCAGACAAACTAATAGGTGAAAGATCACTGATAATATTGGTCCTTATATATTATAAATTGTGTGAACCTCTGATTACCTGAACCTCTGCACTCATTTAAACCATACTGTATTCAGTACTACAGTGAACTAGAGTTGAAGTTGGAAAAAAAAGCTGCCCTTTAGCACACTCTTCACAATACATTCACGGACCACTGCTAATGCAGGCCCAGGCAGGCTGAACCACTGAACCACAAAATGCATCCATGCAAATGGCCCTAAGTCAACTGTTACTCCATAAACCTGAATTTACAGACTGGCATGTGTCTGGAGACACTGTAATATCAGGATCACCAGTCTCATCTGGCCATGTCTAACAAAAGCACTATGTATTAATCATACTGAGAGATGGGTGCTTTTATAAGTATTCAGCACACCACCACTTAACTACAGGAGACAAAACCTTGACCTGCAGGAGCTGATAATTACTTAAATGGAGCTGGAGAAAGCTCTACATAATAGCATGTGTTGATTCTTGCTGTACAAAGTACTGGCTAGATAGAAGGCAGAAAATGAGACGTATATAATTCTGCTGCTGTAGTGCGTTATCTAATCACTACTAAGAACAGAAAACATCCCTGAACATACCTGTGAACATGTCACTTGTTTCAGTTTTACATCAACATCATTTCAATTAGTGTATATCAACAAAAAAATTACTTATTAATAAGTAAAACCTTGTTAGAATATGTGATTTTGAGTAATAAGTGATTTTGAGTTATTTATGATAGATAGATAGATAGATATATATATACTGTATATATAGGAGGGGGGAAAAAGCGATTGTCATCTTCCTGTTACAAACTGAAGACCAAGAAAAAAATAACCATGTCTTCAAACAACATGACAGACTAAAGAACACCATATATTCCCAAAAACGTACCGAAAGAACAAAAAGCACAAATGAATGTAAAATCATAGTTATTTAAAGAATACAAACTAAGAACGGCTTAATTTAATGACTTTTGTAAGCCAATGTTATAATTAACCTTAACTTAATTATGAAGTAAATCAAAGTAAATTATGCACTTCATGCAACTAATTTCAATTCAGGGTTAAATGGCTTTCTAACTTCAATCAAGCCTCATTATAATTCAGTTGAAAGCAGATTGAGAAACCATTACTCATACACTCTTGGACAGACTTGTGTTTTAGATCAGTTCTTACCTGTTCAAATTAATCACACTGAAGGGTAAATGTTCAATAATTTAAATAGTGTATATTATATATATATATATATATATATATATATATGTAAAATGTAAATAACCCAATATGCTCAAGCAGTCTGACAGTGATTTGGAGCTGATGGCTTTTGGGACTAGTTTTTCCACGTAAGGAGTTTACTCAGCCTTAGGAAAAATAATGTCTCTCCTTGGATTAAGAACCCTATAAATATTCATATTATAACGTCTGTCATGTCTTCATTACCGGCCTGTACAAATTCTGGAGACACTCTGCAGTCATCGGTATCCTCCAGAGCACTTTTGGTGTTCTGTGATTATTATTCTAAGTTGCAAATTAAGTGTAATCGGAGATGAAAGCTGAAGAGGTGTTTGTGAGTAAGGGTTGGTGTGTGTGTGTGTGTGTGTGTGTGTGTGTGTGTGTGTGTGTGCATGCAAGGCGCATATTATCAATGATTTGAATAGCGAATGACTTCATTGTTGAGAATAATGCTTTATATTGCTGACCTCTGCACCTGCTGTGTATAACGACTTATCATCTGGGGCATGATTTATGAACACTAATGTGACAGAAACCTGCAGCTCCTGGTGTTTATTGTTAAATGTTTATTAGAGAGATCTGCATAATCTATATTTAAAGATTATGCGAATAGACCACTTCATCTATTTCTGAAAAAGATGAGTATTGCTAAATGATGCAGAGCAATGCAATGCTCTGGAACGCCATGTTCATGACAACTTCAATAGTAGATACCTTTATAACATATATAACATCCTTTTGATGTTCTTGTAAAAAATTGCATTGGCTACAAATAAATGTTTTAGTTTTTTTGTGCCATGGTGTGTTATCTATTGTGCTAAAACAATAGTAAATTGTGGCCATAAAAAGATGCCCCTCTTCAGCAGTACTGCTCAGGCTGAGACATATTTATCAACAAGGCATTTTGACCTGCAGAACCACAGATCACTGGGTGTTTATCTTCACATTATTCTGTGTAAAATCTAGAAACTGTTGTGCATGAAAGTCCTATGAGATAAGCTCAACCCTGTGAAGTCACTGAGATCACATTTTCCCTCATTATGATTAATTAAAGTTCTGACATTAACTGTATCTCTGGGCCTGTATTTACATTTACTGCTGTGTAATGATGGTTGCTTAGATAATTTCACAAATTAGTGTGTACAGATGTTCAAAATAAAGTGGCTTATGAGTGTAGTGTTTTGAAGTAAAAGTGACTAAGGGTGATCAACTTTAAAAGGTGCAGATGCATGATGACTTTTATGAAAGTCACAAAAATGTTACGTGAACACCAAAGGCGATGGTGCAGTGTAAACAATGTATATTTGTACGAATCTAGGCAACTAATAAACTCTAATATGTGTGAGACATAAACATTTCTTATTATTACTGGACTTTGGTGGCAGAACACAGCTCATGATCTTCCACGTCTGCAATTCGACACCATTCTAAATATAGAGTGATGGTAATTAACGCCTCTATGATGAACAATCGAATGTACAGTAACACTAACAGCTGGCTTTATAACTGACACTAGTGTTGCTTTATTTCTGACAAATCCCACATTTCTGAGAATCAAAGCAATATTATAGCAATAAACCTACAGACTACAAATATATCTGATGCCTGTAAAATGAGTAAACTGAAAACATTACATTGTACGTCACCAAATGTTTTCAGTCCTATATTTAGTAAAAGCTGCTAATTAATGTGTGGCATCTGCTAGACTACTTGCTTCATCACAAAATTCAGTAAATCTTATCATAATTACAAACTGCAATTGTTTGGGGTGAATAAAAAAATGTAAACATGCATTAATAATGTAACTTTGAAAATTACAATGGTATGTGCAACAGTTTGTGGACACCTTATCATCACAAACAGATTGTAGCTTGCTCGAACAAAATCACAGGAATTAATATGGTGCTGGTCTCCTTGTTTTCTACTATTTCAGCCTCCAAGTCATTCCACTAGATTCTGAAGCATGGTGACAGAAATTTGCCCATTCACCAGCAAGAAAAGCAAGTGACCTCAGGCACTGATGTTGGGCAAAAACACCTGGCATGCACCTGGTGTTCCATTTGTTTCCAAAGGTGTTCAGTACTGTTAAGGTCAGGGCTTTGTGCAGGTCATAGGAAACTGGAAAAACATGGAGTACAGGGACACTACCCTGCTGGAACATTTTTGGGTCCTCAACAAATTGGGAAAGATCCACATGTGTGTGAGATGTGTCCACATGTGTCTAAATAATTCTATTCACCAACAATGTGTTATAACAATATGATTCTGATTGTGTGGTGCCCCGATATAGAAAAAGCATTTACGTAGTATAATATCCTGTAATGCAATTTTTGCAATGTAATTTTGCAACAAAAATAAATGATACAAATGTAAATATTAGAATTGTACTGTATATCTAATGTCTTATAAACAAAATATAGAACAAGGCAAACATTTAAATACATGTTTAAAAATAGTATTAGTATTCTGAATGAATATAAATTGTCTGGAAAAGATCCTACAACTGTGTGGCTAATTGTGTGAAGCAATTACAATCAGAATAAAGAATATGCTCCAACCAAACTCTAATCTCAGCCTTATTGACAAAACTAAGTAAAAAAATGAGGCTAATATAAAAATACTATCTTAATCCCTTTTTCATAACAGTGCAGTGTGAATGAATATGAATTTCCGCTTGTGTGGGTGAGATACTTCTGTGTGATGGATTAATGCTACATCCTCATCAAACTCAATACATATAGAGACAGGAGGGCAAATGGATTTTTTTCCTGTATGCATAATTGTATATTTTCCTTAGTAAGGCTACATTTACATATATTTCTTTACAGTGTTTGTGCTCTCAATAGAAAGTTCTATTCAGAAATCAAACAAAAAAAAAACGACACTATTTTTAACATGTCCCTTTAAGAGAACCCATTCCAACATTTCTGTTCATAAAGATTTGCTTAGTTAATACTTTGAAATGTCTTGTAAATATTATCGGAAATTGATGTCAACATTAAAACAAGTATAATTTGGACATAAATATATGCAGTTATCAAATATATTTCTACAAAATCCTTAATAGATATACAGTATGTAGCAACTTTTAATAGAGTTTCTTATTCAGACCAAGTTCTAGGTAGAACCCCTTGTAGTCACTCTCCAAAGAAAGATCCAGAAACTATATATTCTATGATTTTAGATTCCATTATTGAGAAAATGTATCATGTATTTTTTTGAAACACAAATGCTTTGCTCTAAACTATTTAAAGTTACAAAATGACAGACATTTCTCATCTACATGCTTCTGTTGTAATATAATATTAACATTAAAGCTTGATATTAAGCGGTTATGACAACACTGTAGCTCTGTTTGTTAGAAGTGCAAAAAAAACAACAACTGTCAAACATTTGGCTTTCTGCTGTATAGTGTTGTGCTGCGTTGGACATGAATTAACCAGCTGAGAGAGAATCGCTTTAAGGAAGAAGCTGCCATGCTTAATAACACCACTGTGAAAATAAGGAGAGCTGAAGTGTTCACCAGCTTGTGTCCTCTGTGTTATCTCAATGCCACTTCTGGAAACTCTGATACTTAACATTGCATCCAACTAAAACTTAAATTACAAACAGAAACTCACTTCATTTGAATTTACAAAATGTGTCTTTCATGATGTGAATACTTAGAAAATAAGTCTCCAATTAATGTCATCTCCATCCTTATATTACAATACCATTGTTACTCTAAAAAAAATTATTTAGTTACACTTCTCATAAGGCCCAACTGCAAATTCTCTCAATAATGGCACAAACAGATTTTGTGAATGTGAAAACTAAATTTTTTTTAAATAAAGAAACATGATTGTTTTGTAGGATTTCTCTTGTTACATTCATATAAACTGTAATAAGTTTGTAGATGTAACAAATCAAAACTGCCACATTATAACATTAACTAGGGCTTGGCAATATGACAATATAATATCAAAATTGTGATAAATTACATCTGTATTTTTTTTTAGATAAATTATAAACTTATGTTAAGCTAACTAGATTTTTTTTTTTTGTATTGAACAACAAATTGTTTAAATGTTACAATTATTAAAAGGTTTTTTTTCCTCCTGTCTCATATACAGTATATATGAATAAATCATATATTTATATATAATGTCCAGTTTTTGCAGCACTAATAAACAAATATATGGTTCTTATTATGTAAGATTTTTATGTTTAGTTATAAAATGTTTTTCATATTGCTCATCCCTAAAATTAACTTATACTGTAGAATTGGGAGTCTAAATCTTTTTTTTTTTATAAAAATATACATTTCTTGAACATTTTTCATTAATTAGCCCATTACCCTGTATAGAAACAGAACTTTATGCAGCTGGAGTCTTAATGAAATACAATAAAACAACAGAAATTACTAAACCAATTCCATAGTTGTATATTTCCATTCGCTCTATTTTTTCTGTTTACCGAATGTTCGAAGTTTGACTTAATCTTAAATTGAACTCTTCAACTCAGAGAAACGTACGGTACCTTGTTCAAGATAGGAGGGAAACTGCTAGTTTTCAGATATCATCTGGCAACCTTCAATTCTACAACTCCCATTATACAGAGGCTGCACAGACAACCACACACACACACACACACACACACACACACATGCACACAGTCCAATGTATTGCTTTCTCCTTCTAAACTGGATTTCAGTGTGATGATTGCAATTCACTGGAAAATTGCAAGTGAGACAATAGACAAAATCGATGAAAAAAACATGTTTAAAAGCTTTTGTATCTGTACTTTCAGTGTCCCCATGAGACTTTCTGTAACTTCTTACAGGAACCTTTTTCAAGTGTTCAATAGAATAATTTGTAAATATTTTGCTTTGCACAACTGGTCTCTTATTTGGGGTCTTTACATCTACCCAGGATTACTACAAACAAGTGCTGAAGGCTTGTTGACCATCTCTACCACTACGTTGCAGTTGCACCTTCTCATGGTATTTAAACAGCTTTGAAAGTATTTACACGAATGTACACAGACCAGGCATAACATTATGACCACCTGCCTAATATTGACTGGTCTGTGGCTACACAGCCACATGTGCAACACACTGTGATGAACTGTGTAGCATGACACCTTTCTATCAGGATCAGTATTAAGTTAAAAGCTAGTTGAGATACAGTAGCTCGTCTGTTGGCTCAGACAACAAGAGCTGCAGTTTTGGAGATGCTTTGACCCAGTCATCTAGCCAACACAATTCAGCCCTTGTCACTTCTTTATTTTTACTAACAAGTGCCATGATGAAGAGATAATCAGTGTTTTTCATGTACCCTGTCGTAATGTTATTGGCTGATCGCGCTTTGCCCAAAGCAAAACTTTCACTCTCACTAGTGTCTCCAGACAAGTTACAATCTTTATGGTCGTCCCTGCTAAACTAAAAAGGCTATAACTGGTCACTTCTGGTAGTTTTGCTGGTGTTCTGAGGGTGTTCAGATAGACAACTCCAGTCTTAGTGGAACACGTCTGATCTAAATTGCCAGTCAACTTATCAGCAGGACAGTACAGATAAAAATGATTATTTTGCTAATCTCAATCACATTTCAGATTTTTTAGATAGATTAGGTTTGAGTTGTAATGATCTTAGATTGTCATGGATTCCCTCAAGTTTGTTGTTACCTCCCAGAAACATACAGGTAGGATAACTCCATTACAAAAAAAGTGTGGTTAGACAGACAGACAGACAGACAGATAGACAGATAGATAGATAGATAGATAGATAGATAGATAGATAGATAGATAGATAGATAGAAAGATAGATAGATAGATAGGCTCACTCTTTTCCTGTTAGTTCAGATCAATAAAGACATAATTTGCCAAGGTTGGAGTAGAAGCATTCAAGTGTCCTTCAAAGAGCCTTGGCATCAACCCTACTGAGCACCGTTGGGATAAACTTGAATACTGACTGCAACCAGAGGTTTCCAAACCCATCATCAGTGTGTGTTCTCAGTAATGCTCTTGTGGCTGAAATGAGGAAGGTGGAAGGACTTCCAAAAAGAGTGGATCTTATTATAACAAAGGAAAGACCAAATATGGAACTGGGTGTTCAACAAGCATGCGTTTGATTGGTTAAGTGTCTATAAACCATATGTATGTTATATGTACATTTGGCCATCAAGTTAAGCATACTATATTAAGGTAGTACTTGGGTCTTACAGGAATTTTTAATCACTGATTTATTTTCCTGAAGAGTTTAACTAAGGTCTGTCAGACAGACCAGTGATGTGGATCAGATGTGTTTGATGGAGGTTGAACTTGGGTTACCCTGGGACACCCAACGTGAACCTTAGCACGTGGAATGGTTCACACCTTACGAAGAATCAGCGTTCAGAAATAAGCACGAGGCTCGAGGTTTTGTTTGCAAAAGACACCGGAGGAGGGGGGGGGGGGGAGCACTGTTACGCACGAGCGCCAAATCCACCGACACGCGCGATTTCCGCATCGCCAAGCCCGTGCACGCGACGCTGCCGCCGCAGATCCCCGCGTCTTACCTTCGTCGTGGGTTTTCTGCAAGCAAAAAGTCAGATTCCTCCTCCAGCTCGGCATGACCGGCGTGGTTACACGAAGAACGAAGGACCGAGGGGGGCGATAAACGTCGACAGTCTGGTGAAAAAGTACAATCGCGAACGGAAAGCGGGAGAGGATCCGCGCGCGCTCAACACTCAGTACTCAGCAGCACGCCGGGGGTGACTCACCCGGTCTAGTGTCACCGCGCGCGCGCCTCAAAAAAAGTGTAAACCTCCTGTGCGCCCCGCACCGCGCTCGATGTGGAGCTCAAATGCATTCCCTCTTTGATATACAATGCACTACAAAGGGGCAGAAAAAGCAATTAACTTTTGGTGCACTTCGTAAGGAGGAGGGAGCCATTTGGGATGCATCCTATTATGCGTGGCTCTTTTTGATGCAATAAGTCGTTTCCTCTGATTTGCCACTGCATCGTGTCACTATTTCTTATAAGGCAGTGGTGTGGTACACGAGTCTCTATTTATGTGACATGGATGTTTGGGTGTCATGCCATTAAACTTCGGGATAATTGGCACATTTCTGATAATTGGGAAAGTCATATAACGCATGCACTTTTTAATATTAAAAAAACATTATATATTCACATTTCAAAGTTATGAAAAAAAAACCTGCTCTCGAATTTATTGCCACCTCTTAATTGAATATTTGGTCAACTTTTGCCTGTGTAAAAAAATATGTATTTTGTTAAATGCTGTGAGCTAAATGTATTCACATACTTGGATTTCAGAATACAATCAACTTTTCCAACGTCAGAAAAGCATCAGTGACCAATTACCAGACATTACAGAGGTTTTCTTTTCTCCAGGCATGCTTAAGATATGCTTTGTCATATAAAACACTATATTTAGTGCCCATAAGAATTACTTGCAAAATGTAAAAAATCACCAGGTTAACGTTTTGAACTAATGTGGTTGATATAAACAATTGAAACTTAATTGGTTGATATGTGATAGCTCTGAAATAACCTGCAGATGATTAACCTTTTAAAGACCAGGATTTTTGCCAGAGCTAGAAGTACTGGATGTACTAGAAAGGCAATATGTTATTTAAACATATCTTAACCTAGACACTAGCTAGCTAGTTGGCCACAAAAACAACAAAAAAATATTTCAAATAAATAAATAAATAAAAACCCCACTGAAAAACAGAAAAAAAAGAGAAATTAATAATCATTAATCTCCTAACTATACTTTTGTCCTGGTTCTGTTCTTTTGCTTTTTGCATGTGAGATTAATATTTTGATATTTGGACATTGGTTATTACTTGAACATCATAAAGACCTCCTGATGCATAAACCTGTTTGTCAATTAATAGTACATCATACACTTTACTTATCTTTTTTTTACAAAAAGACATGGCTCCTTGGTGATCTGGGCTTCCAATCTTAAGTCTAGTTCTTAAATTCAAACTCTGCATTTTCATATTTTCCAACGTAGCTAATAGGGTTGTGTGAGTTTATTTTGAAGGATAACACCAACCTTTTAAACTTTTTAATATTATGAAATTCAAAAACTATAGAACTGTATGTGCTAAATCTGTGTAATTTCTTGTTCAAGGCTTGATGGGAAACTCTGCTGCTGTGGATAATCACAAAAAATAGCCTAAAGGCTTGAACTTTGCAGAGACTCAATCTCACCTGGATATACTCTGGATTTCTCGAGTATTTTCTTATACTTATCATTTAAATCTTATTTATTATATGCCCATATTTACGATCCTTTCAAGGTTCCCTCATGTCACCTTACGAAATTTGTATGCCATTATCAGCTCTTTCTTGCTTATTAGGGATCTAAATCTATATCTTGTTTTCTGTAAAGTGACTGTGTGACAATATTCATTATAAAAAAAGATCTAAACATATGAAACTGCTGAAAATGTTATCGTTTGTCTCGATCTGGAATGAATAAATTCGTCCTCGTTGTTCTTTCAGTTTGCCATCCATGAAGGAGTAAACCACAAAAAATGAAGAGCTGAACGGAAATGCATCGCCATAATAAACACACAGAGTGAAGGCATGGCATGCCAGAGATCAGCCTTACAAATGCTTTCACCTGTTGTTCAAAACACATGACCGGTGCTCAGGGGAACGTCGGCATTTTCCGATCAGAATTTCAGCTTTGAAGATGATTGTGTTTTGATGTTGTGATTATGAGACTTGAACAAAGAAGGAAATGTAAGAGCGGATAAAATTTGAAAAAAAATAAATAAATATTCTTTTTTGTATAATATTTAATACAGAACAAAAATTACAGAACTGAACAATAAAAGTGTATAATTATAAAACTTTATTTTTTTAATCCAGTGGCACTGTGATATTTCAAACAAAATATCATTAACTCCCCATTTAAGATATTAAATACAAGATCTGGGCTTTGAACCTTCAGATCATCAATCACAATGCTTATTAAAGTGAATTTTCAAAAGACATATCAGAAAATCCTGCATTTCAAACACTGCTGCAAGGCAGTAATCAATCATAGTGAACATATTATTACCTTTGAGTTAAAAAAAAATTTGATTGAAAAGTAGTGCAGACTATTCTGGCCATCTGGATTTACTGGTTGTTGGGGGGGGAATGATGTTTATTGGATTAAGAAAGTCTCTGAGGTTTAATGAATTCATCCGTCTGTGAACCCATCTTCACTAGGTTCCGTCTCATTGCTCGTTCTGCTGGCCGTCTGTGATGGAGGTCACGGCCCCCTGGCCTTTATTTACGTCGCTAATGCAAGCCCACTGTCCGCCCACAGACTCCTTCCACAAAGTCACCTGGGAACACAAGATGACATGTAACGTCAGACTAAAGGTCACTTCATAACAGTTAAAATAATGTGATCCGAGTTTAAAACGGCTTCTACAATGTGAGTTTATACTACTAGGTCTGTATACCAAATTCTCACAAGCAAGGCATTTAAGTAAATAATCAAAGTCATATGGTTGCACTTTCTTAGTTAAGGATGACAATTTAAAACTGAGCTCAATATAAAACAAAAAGCAATAAAAATGCAAGCAACTAAGCAATGTTATGGACCCAACATCTGGTTAGAAAAACAGTCCACTGCAATTTCCTACTCTGAAATATCACATGCAGTACTATACAAAAATCCTAAGCAAAACTTCCCAAAACTTTAAGATCATACTGTATATGTATATGACTGAAACTTCAGGCAAAATGCGAATGCTGCGAGCTTTAATGCTCAGTTTATATGCATTCAACATTATGACTAGGCAGAAATACTTGCATCTGCTCTATTGTTAACATCTGTTGCACTTCAGGAACTAGGGCCATATTAATTAGCAATAAACCTGGTTCAGTAAAGGCAACAGTAGCATCTTTAGTGCAAAAGAAAAGAGAGCTGTAAGCAGAAAAACTTTTTAAGGTGCTTAAAAATTACTTTGAGTCATTTATTAATGTAAAATCGTGTTAATAATGTTTGCAAAACAATCGACAGTCCAGAACTTTTCTCCTAATGACTGACAGATTTTTTTGTGATGAACAGACTAGATTGCATTAATGCCCCCTAGTGTCTGGCAAAAGAATAGCATCCAGTATCCTGAATAAAAGAGAACACCTTCAATCATATCAAATCTAATTTTCAGTTATTTAATTCAGTTATTAATCTAAACTTTGATTCTTTTTTATTTACCTTACCTAGCACATTACACAGATCTAAAGTAGGCATTTTTCAAACAATCTGTTTATTTATTGTTTTTACTAATATGCAAATATTTTATTACATATTATTATTATATATTTTATTATTAGAGCATTTAAAATCTAAAACATTTTTGTGCATCTAAATAAAATTGGTTGGAATTTATTAACGAGGAACTCTTACTTAAAGTATCAGAATGTCGAACGTATTCCTAAATGGCTTTTTTTTACATGTATTTTTATTTTTTTACTTTTTTACACAAAAAAAAGTTTATGAAAATTTGTAAAAAATAAAGCAATATCGTTAGCCAGCGCTCAGCCATACAACCCTTACTTCCTGGTAAAAATATACAACCAGCAGCGAGGTGGTATGCTACAGCCTGATGTAAAACCATGTTACTGTTTAGTTGGTTATATTTCTATAACTGCACATTCAAAGGTGTTTTATTGCACCTACACCACAACCCTTTGTCCACTGCAATGATGTCTTACATTTAGCTCTTTTAAATGTTCTCTCAAATCCTCACCAGCCGATTTTTCTCTCATGAAGAGAATATGATCCGGGGGAACAAAATTGTTGGTAAAAAAAAAAATACCAAAAAAATGAAATGTCAGAAAATCCAAAAACTGACTGAAATAGCAGATACCTACCTAAAAAAAAAAACGCTGAAACAAATCTATCATTAGGCGTGAATAATTTTGCACATCTCTGCATTAGTTCTTACTATAGAAACACAATTAGACCTAGGACATGAATATAAATCTGTTAAAGACTTGAAATCACACCTGCTTCTATTTACAGCTGCTGTAATAAAGGGAAAAAAAAAATTTCAAACAGATTTCCAAAATTTGATTATATGTTTTAACTAAAATTTGAATGGGATATCTAATTCTGCAGAGATCATCCAAAAAAAATGACCTACTCTGAAAATGCTGAAACGACATAAAAAGGACATCCCTACATGTTGCACTCTAGAATCTATAAATATTCATCACACATCACACTCTCTCCTCTCGAAAGAGGAGACATCTGTTCACCAAAATTAGTTGACATGAGAATGTATCAGCATTTACTGATTGCTGCTACTGCAAAACTAACAGCCAAGCATTAATGAGGTTGATGAGAATTTCAGCGTACATGCCTCATTTCTCAACTAACATGTACTCAGTGAATAAAAATTTTATTATCATCTACTGCCGTTGCTCCATAAAAAGGCATGTGTAATCACGGTTTGGGTTGCAGCTCATCACAAGAAACTAGTATGTATAAAGTATGCACAAACACAGCATAGTGTCGCTTCTTTGACACTTCGGATAGACGTGATGAGAAAAGATCTTTTGATTTAATCAGAAATCAGAAATGGCCGCAGTGTTTGTTGGATCGGTTCTAATCCTCATCACGCATTTCCTGCTGTTACTTAGAAAGTGTTTACATTCAATCCGGAAAAAAAAAATCATTTTAAAATCATTAAAAAGTGAATTGTTTATTATTCTTCAGATGTCTAACAACACAAGCGAGTGTACCTTGTTGTCTCCTCCAGACACAGCCAGGATGTTTCCGGTGATGGACCAGCTGACGTGCCAAACGACGTCGTTGAATTTGTGCAGGAGTTTAGCGCTCCAGGTGTTTCCAGAGGGATCGTCACATGTCCAGATGAAGACGCGACCATCCTGCAGAGAGAATGTGACGGTTATTTAGATCAGAAGTTCTGAAATATACTAATCAACACCCTCACACTTCTTTTAGCATCAGATTGGGGTTTTTTTTGGAGATGCTTTAGACTTTAAGTCTAATCCAATAATTCTTTGGATGTTTAAGATTTTATAGTTCTAGATAGTAACAGTTTGAAGAATCTGTTTCGCTTCTGAAAACAGATTACAGTTGTTTTTAGATATCAAATTAGTAGAATGGATATGGACGAGGAATATTAATATAGAAATGACCATTAGCTTCTTCACCTTCTTACTTTTATATGTTTAAGGGACCAATGTATTGTTCCTGCGCAATGTTATTCGTTACTACTTGTATTTTAAAAACCTTTAATTAAGACTTCAAACATACCGTTTACATGTTTACTAGTCTTACGAATTCTTTAGGTTATGAAATGCGTTTTAATGTAAAGTCTGAGTTTGAGGTACATCTCAGGACAACAGTCCTGAAGACGCTATTTTGTAATATAGGGGGGGATACAACAACAGAAATTAAACAATAAAACCATTTTATAATGGATGCAACAGTAGAAACGTGATATTTCACAAACACTTCCTGGATTTCTAGACTAGTCTACTAAATCAGACATCTTCCCTCAGTTTTTCTTTAGGGGTTGTTTGGTAACCGTTAAGATGAGCATTTTCGTTTCGCTTATTAAAAATAAAACAAATCAGGGCAAACCTGGTTAAAAAAAATAAATCATTAATAAATGTTAACTTTGAAGCCGCAATATATTAACACTATTTTTATATATTTAACCTCTAGAACACACCACATATGAGACTGAAAATTAAACTTGTATGATAATTGAGGATTTACCTGAGAGCAGCTGGCAATGGTGCTGGTAGGAAGACCAATAGAAGGAGCCCAGCCTACATCTCTCACCCAATCACTGTGGGCTTCGAGTTTCTGGTCCTCCTTCCATTGACCATCCTCCTCTCTGTAAAAAATACAAACAGGAAAATTACTTGTAGTGCAGCAGATGGTAAAAACAGAATTTTTTATTTTATCTGTATGCATCAGTCCCACTGCAAACATCTGCAGCTTTACCTATGATCAAGTTAGAATTGTTTTTTTGGCGATTACTTACTTCCATAGCTTGACCAAGTTGTCACATCCTCCTGAGACAAATCGTTTAACGTAATTGGGTTTCTGACCCGAAGGCTGGTCTATGAGGCTGCCTGGAACAACAGCTGGAGCCCAGCTCACTGCATTGCAGCCAATCTGACAGGAAAGAGCCAGAGAAAAGTTTAACTCTCTTTCTTATTATTAAAATTGGAAATCAACAATTAAAATTAGAAATTGATGGGATCAAAACACAAATCATTAACTGCTACTAAACAGACCTACATGCTTATGTAGGCTGGGTACCACAATAAATTGTATAAACTGCATTTACAGTGTGTGCATTGTTGATCTTTTTAATGTCCCACTGCCCGTCTCCAGTGTAGGTCAGAATGGAGATGGCACCGTCGGAGCTTCCGCAAGCCAGGATTAAACCAAAGTCGTAGGGTCCCCAGCAAATAGAGTTCACTACACGGGGGGAAAATTCATTTCAACACAATGCTTCGATTCATTACGTAAAAGTCACTGCGAATATTACAGGCAATAAATCAACCTTTAAAAATAGAAGGTACCTGAGGAGTTGTGGCCTGTGTACTTGTACATTTTATCCCACGTCCCATTTTCTTCTTTCCAGATGATCACTTTTCTGTCGTACGAACACGAGGCCAGGATGTTGCCGTAGGTTGGATGTGCCCAGGCCACTTGCCACACAGGGCCTTCATGTCTACATGTTAGCAAAAAAAGTATAATAATAAAGTTTTGCTAAAATCAGGCATATACTTCTTTTTCCTGATGGATCATGTGTATTAAATTAAAAAATGGTGGGCTACAGAAGAGGCAGTGTGTCACCAATAGCTATAAACACTGACTGCCTTTCTGCTTCCCCCTACTGGTCATTTCTGGTACAACTACGTTAGAAAAAAAAAAGAAAAAAAAAGCTAGAAAACCCTGCATGGACTTACTTCAAATATCTTTTCCATTCTATTTTAAGTTTAAACACAGTCACAACACAATGTGCATTAAAAAGAGCAAACTTTTAGATCGTCTGCCAGCAATTTAAAATTAAATTCAGGAGTAAACCACTCCCTACCCCCTCAAATCTGCCACAAGAATCTGGCCGCCGTTCTTAACATCAAAGATCTTCACAGATCGATCGGAGGAGCAGGTTGCCAGTCTTGTGCCATAATAGTCCATCTGAGCATCATGCTTTAAAAAAAAAAAAAGAGGAAAAAATAAATAAATAAATGATTGCAGTATCAAAATGTAAATGTGTGAAGAACCAAACGCCAAAATTCAGAGCACTTAAAATTAAACAGAATTACTCAGCAAATATACATACAATCATGTCCTCGTGGGAGGTATCCACAGTGTTAATGACGGACACCTACAATAAAAACACAGAGTTTAGACACAGAAAAAAAAACTGGTAAAGTCGACTAATTATTATACATAAATTAAAGTTAAATCCTAAAACCATCCAAATGGATCTGAACAAATTAACACAGCCGTTGATTATTTAACACCTCTGCTACAATTCATAAAAGGATTTATAAGCCTTAATAATCACAGAAATGATCTATTTTTCTATCTATTAAAGAACGCATTTGCTGATAGTTACTCAATGTTGTGGAGCGTCTGTGAAACAAGTTAGTTCCCGTCATCACTTATCGTACTACGCTGTGCTACATGATCTTTGCTGCTAAAAATTTTATTCAGTGTTTACATGTACAGTATTGTTATTATATGGACAATTAATTTGGTACGTGCTGCATTGCGTTGTGTCTGTTTATATATACCCCCAGTTATAGTTTTTACAATTCTCTTTGCACAGTACTGTATAATCCAAGTATACAGTAGGTTTACTGTCGCCGCTTTCTTGGGTTATTTGTTTTGTCTTGTGTTGTCTGTATGGACTGTCTTGTCGGTCTGTACTCTTGCACTAGGTTGCATTAAATGCACTTTATGTAGCTTTGGGTTATGTTGTTTAGTGTAGCACCAGGGTTCTGGAGGAACGTTGTCTAGTTTTTACTGTGTACCACACATTGCACATTGGTCCTGGGAGAACGTTGGTTTGTATCACTGTGTACTGTACTGTAGATGGGTGGAATGCCAATACAAGCCCCACTTAACTCGACCTGTTATTTCTGAATTATACACTAAAGCTAAAAATGATTAATGATATGGTGAGTTGATGTTCTGTTACCAACAAGATTATTATTTTCCAGCATGTGTTTTAGTCTGATTATATTTGTAAAAAAAATCTGTGACGTCACTAATTCAATTGGCAATTAAAATAAAAAAATCCTGAATTTTTACAGAAGTGATTTTCTTACAAAAAGCCACATGGATAAGGGTTAAAGATATTCTAAATAACTAATAGCTAGCAGGCTAACCCGCTAATACAAACAGGAAACAACATCTCAGACTCACGATCTCCCTAACAAACAGTAGCGATTTTCCGAATTAGTTAACTTTCTAACCGTTTGTTAAAATTAGTTTTATTCGAAAGTATTGCTTATTTTTGTTATCGATCAAAAGTACTATTTAACCCTGTGTATGTAAGGGAGCCGGTCACTTTAAGCTAACAAGAGCTAGCAAACAAATACTTATATAATATTAAAAATAAACCCTATATAATGAAATGTTATTTACTAATTGTTTTCCACTTACCATGTTTAAATATTAGGTTTCGCGTTTAACAAGTTAACAAAAAGAGATTCCCCCCACACACAAAAATCCGCTACTTGTGTTTTCGACGTGGCAACACAGCCGCCGAGGATAAGTTCCGCCGTGAAAAAGCACCGGGTAGAACCACTAAAGGTTACATAGTTCCACATATCGGTTCCGCTTTACAGTAGTATGGTGACTTGCCACAAGATGGCGCAAATACCCCCAAACTAATTTAGGTAATATTACCTACAAATACACAACATGAATGCACGCATCTTATAATGTGCACATTGTAGTTATACCCTATTAGTTTGAATACATTATTTTTAAATTTGTAATAACTTCATAGCTGTTTTAACCATTGCTGCAATACATTTAGTCGCCACAAGTTGGAGGAAAAACTTCGGTAGTAGTACGGTGACTTGTCACAAGATGGCGCAAATACCCCCAAACTAATTTAGACCATAGTACTTTCTATTACATAGAAAAGATGCACCCCTTTAAAAGTATTTAAGATATTGAGTCATATTACCTACAAATACACAACATGAACGCACGCATCTTATAATGTGCACATTGTATTTAT
This sequence comes from Silurus asotus, assembly GCA_024362625.1. Classification (NCBI taxonomy): domain Eukaryota; kingdom Metazoa; phylum Chordata; class Actinopteri; order Siluriformes; family Siluridae; genus Silurus; species Silurus asotus. The sequence continues at coordinate 7,313,765 of MU591762.1, read as the reverse complement.
AACCTATTAGTTTGAATACATTGTTTTTAAATATTTAATAACTTCATAGCTGTTTCAACCATTGCTGTAATACATTTAGTCGCCACAAGATAGAGGAAAAACTCGGTAGTAGTACGGTGACTTGTCACAAGATGGCGCAAATACCCCCAAACTAATTTAGGCCATAGTACTTTCTATTACATAAAGATGTAACGTTTAAAAAACGTTTTACTAAAAGTACCAAATAATATATTAAACACTAATTTTATATATCATGTACCCAGTTAATAAAGTGCATACTTTTGTGGGTAGTCTATAGGCTGCAATCTATGTATTTAAAACTTTCTATTTGCTGCAATTCATATGGTCACCATGAAACCCCCAAAACTGTCAATGCACCCCTTTAAAAGTATTTAAGATATTAGGTCATATTACCATATTAACATGAATCATAATAACATGAATGCACGTAGCTTATAATGTGCACATTGTAGTTATGACCTATTAGTTTAAATACATTATTTTTAAATATTTAATATGACTTCATAGCTGTTTCAACCATTGCTGCAATACATTGAGTCGCCACAAGATGGAGGAAAAACTCCAAATTCAACGCACAGAACTAAAATGTGTAACAAAATTGTCTTGAAAATACAAGAAACACAATATGAACGCAGAGCTTTAAAGGCGTGTTCATACTTTCTGCTTATTAAATACAATTAATTATTAACATAGATAGGTAGCACATAAGCAGTCTAAATGGGAGGCTATATAGATTGCGGTTTCAAACGCACCCAATCTATTAATAACTATGTTCAAGCGTCAGGTTTCTCAGTGTGTCCTACACCAGACAGACCCTTGATCCAGAAGATATGGTCTTATTTACTTGAAAAAGAACCCCTCTTATTTTATTGAACATCGACAAACTGACTCATTGCCGACATTGGTGTTAATATTGGAAGAGCTGAAATGTCGAATGTCACCTACCACATTTCCAACTTGTTGGAAAAAATGACATCCACCGACAAAGACTTTCGGTAAGAGTGTGTGTAGAGCCTGTGTTTGGTTGGAGTGAAAGCTGCATGACTAATATCAGGCTATAAATATAGAAGGTTAATGGATTGTCCTCCAGGTTTGTCACATAAAATATGTTTTCCGTCTAATCCAAATCTCACAAGATAGGTTCACTTCACATTGGCAGCATTAGTGGGTAAACAACCATTCCCAGTCCAGCATGTGTCAGATATCTGGGATTACAGATTACATTTGTAAAAACAAACAAATACATTATGCTAATTAAAAGTTTTATAAATGACTAAATATAAGGTTACAAAAATATACGAATACGTCTATATTAGCATTATTTCACACTTACATATAGGATTTTATACATGTTTAAATGCAGCGACAGGGTTCACAGACAAACAAACAAACAAACAAATATGGAGAATCTTGAAAACAAATTAGATTAGATTTAATTCATCCATAACAATGAGAAATGCAGTATAAACCAAACTAATCATTGATCCGATAAAATAGTATTCTGTGAAATTATGAAAGTATTTAGAATGAAATAAATAAAGTTCATGCTAGATATCCAGAGAAATAAAAAAATAATAGACAAATTCTTACCCACTTGTGTATTACCTTTGGCAAAACTATAAAATCCTATTTTTGATATTAAAACCAAAGCTGCATTGTTTGGAATCCAAGTTTGCTTTTTTTGAGAATAGTTCTGTGCCAAATGATGCAAACAGTCAAATATATTATACACAGTTTTCTATATTTTTACATATTCCAGAAACCCAGAATTATTCATTTATCTTACTACCAGCTGTATCCTGGTTATGGCACCAGGAAGGCTGGGCACAAGGCATCAATAAACATCAAATTGGATGGCAGGCCTTTTGCAAGAGATGTGAAGTGACAACACTAAAGACTGTGGCACCTTGCTGCCATAACTGTTCGATATTTTGGCTCCTTTTCAAAACATTTTTTTTCCAAAGTTTGTAATAATATGCATTCCATTCCATAATGTAATGTTATAGTATGCATTATTTTATATAAAATAGTTCTATTAGAAAAACTCTGGATATATAAAGCTTAACAATTAGTATTTTATTCATTTTGAATTAGAAAAAACATTTTTTTACAACTGACCACCTGGCATCTTGCCTAAACGATGATATTAATAGTAGTTGTCAGAATTTGTTTTTTTGTCATAAAAAAATATATTTTTTACCCCTTTGTTTAGGTTCATGGCCACAAATGATCTAATGATGGAATTGCAAAAGGATTCCATAAAACTGGATGAAGATAGTGAGAGAAAAGTAGTGACCATGCTCCTGAAGCTGCTAGAGGACAAAAATGGGGAAGTTCAGAACCTGGCTGTCAAGTGGTAGCCAAATTATTTGTCTATTTCACCAACACACAGTATATGGTGTTTATAAGTCATTGCTATCCATGAACCACTGTGATTTATTCAAGTGCTGTTGAATGTGAAATGTTTATGATTGATTGCAGTCTTGGTCCTCTTGTGGGCAAAGTGAAGGAATATCAGGTGGAGATGATGGTAGATACGTTGTGCTCCAACATGGTGTCTGACAAAGAGCAGCTACGTGACATCTCCAGCATGGGGCTAAAGACGGTTATTGCTGAGCTCCCCCCACCAACTGCAGGTGAAAGACTGTTTTCAGTCTTATTTGTGAGTTAGTTTGCACTTTTTACGCACCAGATAAGCTTAAAAATGGCTGAGAGGAAAAGATTTGTCAGTCTTTTCAAATTGTTCATATTGTAAGACACCATTTCATAGAGAGCCCAATATAGTCTGCAATCATTTTCATTTACCTGCTTAACCAATGTGGATTTTATAGGTAATTTCCAGGAACGCTATATTGTATCCTGTCATGTGATCCATTTTTATGTAACTGATCTCCACTTCTTCTAGGTTTGTGTCTGACAGCTAATGTCTGTAAAAAGATCACAGCCCAGTTGATTGGTGTCATGGGAAAACATGATGATGTGTCCGTGCAGCTAGAAGCACTGGACATTCTTTCTGATATGCTAGGAAGGTTTGTGTCTATTATTATTCTGCAAATAGAAATCATTTAGGTATGTACTCTATATGAACAAAACTATTGGGACACCATTTCCAGCCATATGTGATTCTTTCCCAACTATTAATACAAAGTTGGAGGCACACAATTGTATATGATGTGTTTGGATGCAGTAACATAACAATCATCCTGGACTTTAACTAGGAGACCCAAACCTGTTCCAATATGGCTGCTATAGAGCTTTGACCGCAAACCTTTTTAACCATTTTTGAGAGGAATTGGAATGCTGACTGCACCACAGGCCTCCTCACCACATCAATACCTGATTTTACTAACTCCCATATGCTGAATGATCACAAGTCTGCACAACCACACTCAATGTAAAATTGTCTCACAATAGTGGAGGTTATTATTACAGCAATAAAGGATATTCAAAAAGCACATACAAGTCTTTTGGCCAAGTATGTTTGTGGTATATTCAGCAGCTCCTCATTTTCTGGTATTTTATCAAATATAACATGTTGTATTTGTTGAATAATAATAAAAATATGGTAACAATACATTTTCATGTTATACTGCAAATGTCATATGTGTTGAAACACAGTGTGACAATGAGGCAATTTAATTAAAGAATTCAGTGGTGGTTAAAAAAAATATTTCCCAGCTCTTACAGCTTTATTTTTTCATGGTATTATTAAAACTTGTGTGGGCATGCCAAGCATAGTATCATTTTAATGTGGGAAAGGTGTAACCAACACATTAAGATAAGCCTAAGCAGTAAAAACCTAAATGATGGACATTTGATCTGTTATAATTAATGATTTATTTGCCTCTCTCTTTAATTTACACCAACAAACACATAACAACTTACCAAAATTCATAGTTAAATCTAAAACAAAACAAAATAATTAAAAATAAAAATATCAAAGGTATTTTCAATAAAATTGCAAATGGCATTATGAATCATATTGTTTTCACTCTGTAGGCTAAGCAGCACGTTAGTTGGTTTTCACCAGTCAATCCTGGCCAGTCTTCTTCCACAACTGACCAGCCCTCGCATGGCAGTGAGGAAACGTGCCATTATGGCGCTCGGGCAATTGGTGCCAAGTAGTAGCCCTGCAATCTTCCTGCAACTCACTGAGCATCTCATGAGTGAACTATCACGAGGAGCTACTGCTGCAAATACACGTACCTATATCCAGTGCCTGACTGCCATTAGCCAGCATGGAGGGCACAGAATTGGTGAGATAAGGCTTTATAAATTGCATTGTTATGAAATGTGCGAGAATATTGTCAATAAATGTAAAAAAAAAAAAATAATCATCCACATATTAGTCTTAGATATTTAATACAGATTTATATAATGTTTGATATCCCTACATTTGTAACATGATGGCATTCTTTGTGTCACAGTATTTGGTTAAAACTTTCCAGTTTATAGTTGCATTTAATGACAGTGTAATCTTCAGCTTTTGTATCAAACCCTATATGTTCTCCTCAGGGGAGCATCTGGAGAAGATTATTCCAATGTTGGTAAAGTTCTGCAATGTGGAAGATGATGAACTAAGGGAGAATTGCTTTCAGGCATTTGAAGCTTTTGTTCGCAAGTAAGTCTTTTTTGAACTATGACACATCATTATATAATTTCCAAATGATTTCACAATAATCCATTAAGTGCAGAACCTTTCTCTCTTTACTGGAAGATGCCCCAAGGAAATGTCTCCTCACATTCCTATGGTAATTAACTTGTGTCTGAAGTATGTGACCTATGATCCAAATTATAATTACGATGCAGAAGATGAACAGGAGGATTTCATGGATATTGAAGATGGAGGGGATGAAGAGCAAGGTGCAACTTTTTATTCATTCCTAAACATACTGGGGATTACTAAATGGGTAACTTAATGGTTCACATTTGTTCCATCCTTATTGGTTTTATTTAGCATAGCCTTGGGCCTTGTTGCATGTCTGCACAACTGTGCTATATTTTTGCTGAAAAGATTAGCTGTTAACTTTGTGTACTTATATTTTTTTTTCTCACAAACTCTGATGATTTATACATTATTGTAAATGTATTGTAAAACAGACCGCAAACCTTTCACAAACACCTTTTCCCCCAAAAGAATCTGATGATGAATACAGTGATGATGATGATATGAGCTGGAAGGTAAGGCGCTCATCTGTAAAGTGTCTGGAGGCAGTTATCAGCAATCGTAGAGACATGCTGGTGGAACTTTATGGGAATGTATGCCCAGTTCTAGTGTCATGTTTCAAGGAACGAGAGGAAAATGTCAAGTCAGACATTTTCTTGGCCTTTGTGGCTTTACTGCGGCAGACAAAATCCACTCATAGCTCTGCTCTAGATCTTGGAACTAAGGAAGACCCTGCAATTACCCTTTTGAAGAAACAGGTACAGTCAAATAATTATGTATTTGTTTTCATACTCAATATATGTAATCATATTTCTTTTATTCTGTTCACACATGTCTGTACTGTGTGATGAATTTGGACAGTTTTTCCCATTTCCTTTAATAAACCAATAGTGTGTTCAGTCCCAAGAAATAACTTAAACTATTAAATATTCTGTAAATCTATCTATCTATCTATCTATCTATCTATCTATCTATCTATCTATCTATCTATCTATCTATCTTCTATCTATCTATCTATCTATCTATCTATCTATCTATCTGTCTGTCTGTCTGTCTGTCTGTCTGTCTGTCTGTGTGTCTGTGTGTGTGTGTGTAGAAATTACTAAATTAATTCTGCTTTGATTGTAGATATTTGTATTTTATTTATTCATTTTGATTTTGGCTATTATATTGCATCAAGACTTGTCATCGGTTACTATTTCAATTCAAAATCAGTTCATAAGAATAATCCAAAATTGTTTCACTGAATAATTTTAAATGGATCACACTGAATTGCTAATAAAACTTTGTAAAAACCTTAAAGTAATATTATATTGTATTGATAAAATATTGAACATGAGTTGTGTGGTGAAATATGTGTACAATAATACATGAGAAAATGAAATATCCTTACATTTGTAGGTCCCAACAGTAATAAAGGCCTTACACAAACAACTGAGGGAGAAAAGCATGAAATCCAGACAAGGCTGTTTCATCATTTTAACAGAGATTGCCATTGTTCTTCCAGGGTCATTAGGGGAGCACATACCTTCTCTTATCCCAGGTAAGGTCCTTGTTCATTTAAGTCTATACTGTAAATTCGTGTACAGATGGTATGGTTCACATGATTCAACAAATAATTGTTCATCTGAAAAAATAAACCAGAAAAATATCACTTTCTACTTGCTAATTGTTGACATTTTTTAGACTTACTCACTCATAAAAACATTCTTTTCCTAGGCATCATTTACTCACTCACAGACAAGTGTGCTTCCTCCAACATGAAGATCGATGCACTCTCCTTTCTTCATGTTCTTATGTCCAGCCACAGCCCAGAGTTCTTTCACCCACACATTAAAGTTATCCTACCACCAGTAATTTTTTGTGTTGAAGACCCTTTCTACAAAATCACATCTGAAGCGCTTCAAGTGACTCAGCAAATGGTCAAGATGATGCGCCCCCTGGATAAACCTTCTTCTTTTGATTCAAGTCCCTATGTTAGGGATGTCTTCAACAGTACTTTAAAGAGGTTAAAAGCAGCAGATATTGACCAGGAAGTTAAGGAGAGAGCTATTTCCTGCATGGCCCACATTATAAGTCACTTGGGGGACCAGTTGGGAGGAGACCTTAAACCAACCCTACAGATCTTTTTGGAGAGACTAAAGAATGAAATTACCAGGCTCACAGCTGTAAAGGCTTTATCCATCATTGCCACATCTCCACTTAAGGTTGACATAAGACCTATTTTGACAGAAGTGATTCCAGTTCTTGGATCATTCTTACGAAAGAATCAGCGTGCTCTCAAGCTAAACACGTTAACAACCCTAACTATCATTGTTACAAACTACAGTGACAGTTTCAAACCACCTTTACTAGAGTCAGTTTTAAATGAATTACCTACTTTGGTTCAGGAGAGTGATATGCATGTCTCCCAGGTGGCTATTATGCTTGTCACATGTATGGCCAAAGTTTGTCCAACATCTTTAGCCAAAATAGGTGGCACTATTTTGCCTGAAGTATTTCACTTGGTTCATTCTCCACTGCTTCAAGGAGGTGCTCTTGGTTCCATCATTGAGTTCTTACAAGTCCTGGTTTTGACTAAGGCCAGCAATACAGGGTACACTGATCTCATAAAAGCTTTGACAGGTCCATTCTATAAGTCTAAATCACCTGATTCCATGCCAATCCATAGACAGTCCTATTACTCAGTTGCAAAGTGTGTGGCCGCACTGGCTTTGTTATGTCCCAAAGAAGCTTCTGGAACAATTACCAATCTCACTATGGATGTGAAGAACCAAAAGACGTCAGAGTCTGTGAGGATCCTGTCTTTTCTTTGTCTTGGAGAAGTGGGCCGTTCTATGAAGCTTGGAGCCCACAAGGAGTTAAAGACTGTCATTATTGATGCTTTTAGTTCTCCCAATGAAGAAGTGAAATCTTCAGCTTCATGTGCACTAGGCAACATCTGTGTGGGAAATATTGATGAGTATCTTCCATTCTTATTAAAGGAAATTGGTAGCCAGCCTAAAAGACAGTACCTTCTTCTTCATTCATTAAAAGAAGTGATAAGTGCTTTGTCAGTTGAGAGTCTCAAGCCTCACGTAGAGAGCATTTGGTCTCTGCTTTTCAAGAATTGTGAATGTCCAGAAGAAGGTATACGTAACGTTGTGGCAGAATGTCTAGGGAAACTTACACTTGTCAACCCATCTGAGCTTCTGCCCAGACTTAAGAAGCAGTTATCCACAGGTAAGCCAACATTTCAAATCAAAAGATAAGATTAGCTAAGGGGACATACAGCTAATGGAAACTAAAATCTGTATATTTACCTGCTAAACCTTTTTAGGTTCAGCTCTTGCCCGTAGTACCGTTGTGACTGCTGTAAAATTCACAATTGTAGATCAACCCGTGGCCATTGATCCATTACTTAAAGAATGCATAGGTAAAATCTTTAAACTTTTATCAAGCATTACAACAATGTTAATGAATACAGTTGTTCTGTTTTATTTTAAAACCCGAGCACTTTCTGTCATGCTTCCTTTTCTAGGTGATTTCCTAAAAACCATCCAGGACACAGATATTAATGTAAGGCGTGTTGCCTTGGTGATGTTTAATTCAGCTGCCCATAACAAACCTGGTCTGATACGAAGTCTTCTAACTACAGTTCTACCAAACCTTTACAAGGAAACACAAATCAGGAAGGAACTAATTCGAGAGGTATCATGCCATTTTGTGACCGTGGCATATTTTTTCATTTTAAAATAGATGTGGTTGTACAAAATAATCAACAGGAATAGGTTGGGGTAAACCTGTAAATAGTGATGGAAGGAACTAACAAAATTAGCCATATTAGAAAATAATCGATGGCTTACTGTATATCAGTAAAACTGAAAAGCTGTTCATGAGCACAACACTGAACATGTATAAAAATTCACATAAATAAATAGCTGGCTTGATATTTCAGGTAGAGATGGGTCCTTTTAAACACACAGTGGATGATGGGCTAGATGTGCGTAAAGCAGCCTTTGAATGCATGTATACTCTACTGGACAACTGTCTGGAATGTCTGGACATCTTCGAGTTCCTCAACCATGTGGAGGAAGGCCTAAGAGACCACTATGACATTAGAGTGAGTATACTTATAATGCATTTATACATTTCCTTCCTGCTTGATGTTTTACTATTTATATACATTTTGTCACTTTTCTTCCATTTTTATGCATGTAGCATTCAACAGAATCAGAGTATAGATTTCATACACAAATGAGTTTGCACATTTTGTAGATTTTGTTCTATTTTAACAATGTAGACCCACCACCTCCACCCCCTCATTGTTTCTCGATAGTCAATAATTGCTTTAAATCTTCAAAGATCCTTTAGTATTACTCATTTTTAAATGTATTTTTTTTTAAATAATGACTTTTCCTATCACTACATAAATATCTTTGATACCTCCAGATGTTAACCTTCATCATGCTGGCCAGACTTGCCTCTTTGTGTCCATCTGCTGTTGTTCAAAGGTTGGACCGTCTAGTGGAGCCCCTCAGAGCCACATGTACTACAAAGGTACAAAGTTGATCTAGCAAAATACATCAGCAATATTAATTAACAAGGAAAAGTCAATGTTTTTCTCTATTTTCCCAAGGTAAAAGCTGGCTCTGTGAAGCAGGAGTTTGAGAAGCAGGAGGAGCTGAGGCGATCTGCAATGCGTGCAGTGGCCGCTCTTCTTTCCATCAGAGACGTGGAGAAAAGCCCTGCGATGGCCGACTTTGCGACACAGATCAGAACCAATGCAGAGATGGCCACCATTTTTGAAAGTGTTCAGGGAGACCCAATATCGGGGGCTGTGGAGTCAATGGACACTAGTTAGGACTTTTAGGCATGAGGCTTTTTAGGCACTTTGTGATTAATAGAAATTACAGTGGTATTTTGTGTGAATGATTTAGCATCACAATTGTACTGATGAACATAGGTTAAAGCATAATTACAACAAATTTTAAATTGCAATTGTCAAAAAAAAAAAAGAAATTTGCACAAGTCTAACCAGATCATATAGTCCAAATAAAAAATGTCATCGTCCCTAAACGCATAAGTAGTGCAAAACCACTAATTTGCACAACATCCTCAGAGTCAACTAATCAAATGTCAGTATGTCACTATGAACCAGAGGTGGCAAAAGTACACACATACTTCACTTAAGTAGAAGTGCAGATACTCTGGTAAAAGTTTAAGTATTGTCTACACTTTTTTTTAAGTAAAATTAAAGAAGTTTGGGCTCTGACATGTACTTAAGTAAAAAGTAGCCATTATTCCTACCTGTCTTAGTGTCAGGCTGGTAACTGGACCTTACCACATTAATCAACATAAGCATGGACAAATATTGATTTATGCAAATGTATGTTTATTTTTAGTGGAACATTACATATAGACAGCGTTAGGATAAAATATTCTTGTAAATGTTTTAAAGTAATTATGGTATTACATAAATCATCAGGACATCAAACAAAACCTTTGCTGTTTCCACACGGACGGGTAATGAGGCGATACCAAATAAATTTTACCTTTTCTAATTTTCATACATAATCAGAAAATATTTGCATTTGATATGAATTGGTTTTATTTAAAAGTAGACATTTCAAGCTTTCTATTTATGTTTATAGTCTGTGAGGCAAATATTCACCGAGATTTAGGTTGTTTTGTGTCTGTAAATGACAGAAAGCGCTCCGTCTGTTTTCTTTATTTTACAAAAGCATAGCGTTTTATGTGTACACAAATAAAAGTAGTCTATTTAAAGATTTAAATGATGTACTATTATGATGTATTGCTCCTATCTATACAATAAAGAGTAATTTATGTTCATTGCAACAAAAGGTGCATTTGTCAACCCCAGATTAATTGTGTGCATCAAGGCGGATTTCGGTGCTGATTTGAGATTTGGCGCATCAGTTTTGACAGCCTTAATTATTATATTGATAGAAAAATGAATTTCAATTGTCACCTAATGAAATGTATCCACGCTGAACATTCATCTATCTAACATATAGAACACAAGAGAAAAGATTATGATCAGGAATGTCTTATGTTCTCAATCATGTTTACATCACTGACTAGCATAGTCTCACCCAGGTTAGCCACATTTCAATGTCAGCTTCGTAAACCAGTTTATATCTGTGGTGAGATCCAGGAAATGGTACATTTGTTGATTTAAAAAGTCACGCAATGACAGGAAATAGGTTAATGGGCTGAACATGGCAAGCAGTAAAGAATTTTATAGTTTTTTTTTTTTAATTAACGAGTCTAGTTTAAAAATTTAAGTAGAACGTGCAGCATTTAAGAAAAAATTTAACGAAAGTAAAAAGTACCAATACCAGAAAATTACAAGTAACAAAGTATTTGTACTTTGTTATGTTCCACCTCTGGTATGAACTGAACGGTCAACAACAAATGCCAAAATCAGAAAACATTTTATACACTTGAATGGGGAAAATAAATGTCAAACATGGAATGGTTTTTCAGATTTTTAGCTTTATTGAAAACATATGGGCAGATTTATTCGTTCTCCTCGCTGCGGAGTCTTGCGTTCGGGTTTGTGACCTTGATGGCCAACTGAGCCGCTCGCTCCACAATCAGCTTCCTGTTCTTTGAGGAGACGTTGTGGGCAATCTCTGCACAGTAGCTCCTACAAAAGGTGAAACAGAAATTAAGGAAAAGCATTACACTTTTTCTATACTATACGATAAAGTTATATACCATCTTCACTACTGACCCCTTACACTATGTTTTTCCTTTGTTCAACAGTTCCTAAAGCTAATTCTATAGCAAACAATAACATTACAAGTTCTTTACCAGGCACTTTATCAGATAAATGCTACAGATGTGTTGCAGATTATCTTCCACCTGCAGGCTATGGGCAGAGCCTGAGGTGGAATGGGTATCTCCTCTGCAGCAATCTCTCTCTCCACATTCAATACCTGACTAGAACATGGGTAAATTCAGCAGGTATAGCTGGAGAGGAAAATTGAGCTCAGAGGTACATACGATACATTTCAACCTTTAAACTATACACAAGGATATAAAGTATACTTTAAGTTGAGGATACTACACTTGCATGTTCATTTAGTTTTTACAGACCTCATGCATACTTCAACCAGTGTTTACAAAAACAGGTTTGCACATTCACACAAAAAAAAAAGAATGGAACATTAAAATAGGGAAAAAAAGGGTCAACAGTTTGTTTAGGTCCAATTCGTTTGTCAAAGTTGACACTCAAAGTAAGCACAGAAAACTAACTCGTGTCTATATTACCTGCATGTATACTTTACCATAGAGCATACAAAAAGTGTGAAAAACTAGTTATCAAAATTTGTCAATTAGCATTTTTGTAAGCTTCTTACTCAACAAAGATGCCCCATCAGACAAAAAAAAACAAAAAAAAAAACAATTAAAATCTCTTACTTGTTGCTCATCATGAGGACTTCGAGCTCTTTGATATTGTGCACCAGAAACTTCTTGAAGCCAGATGGCAGCATGTGCTTGGTCTTCTTGTTGCTACCATAACCGATGTTGGGCATCAGCATCTGACCCTTGAAGCGCCTTCGGACTCGGTTATCAATACCGCGTGGCTTTCTCCAGTTGCTCTGCATATCAATGCAAAGAGAGGGTAAGCAATTAGCATTAAAAAAAAAAAATTCCTGATTCAATGTACAAGCATCAAATCAATAAAGGTGATTTGTTTACAAATTATGTTTGGAATTTCTTTTCAAGAGGGAGTTTGTTTCCATATAACCCTAGACTTGCACAGGAACCCTAAACTACTTACACTACACAGACAAATCTGACAAAATTGCTCAAAAAAATCTTTGGTCCTCTGGTTCATATAAAACTTTATGTATTACTGTATAGTGTAAATCTCAAGCTAAATAATTCAAATAACTTAATGTATTTGATATTAAAAGTACCTGCTAAAAAGGTAATTAAACAATTCAAAATGATTTTTGGCATGTTAACTTTAAAACTTGTCATTAAAAGCCATCAAGTCAAATGCAGGTTTTTTTTTTGGCAATACATTTCAAAAAATGTGATGAGATCTAAAAGATGTAAAGAACACATTTTTAATAAAGATTCATTTGAATCTTGGAACACAACCTTGAAACCAAACACTCATCCTATAATCATACTCCTCGATTCCAATTCTCATTCTTGTGACACCTTAACCCTGGCGAATATCTACAATGCCCAAAAGAGGACCAACAAATCCAAACCAATTCTAACTGACATTCAGGTTTCTCAGATGTAGGCCCAATCAAACATCTGTCAAAAACAGCAATCATTTCTTTTCACATCAACACCTTTAGACTGCAAGATAACTCGATTGTATCACCACTGCCTCAATGCAGCATCACTGAAGTAAACAGATTACAAAAATATATATTTTATTCATGTTTAAGTTTACTTTTAGAAAACACAGATGTAGAATATGGCAACACAGACATAGATGGTAGATCTTACCCTGATCTTAACATAGCGATCTGACTGATGCCTGATGAACTTCTTAGTTCTTTTCTTGACGATCCTAGGCCTGGTAAGCGGTCTGAGTGCAGCCATGATAGCTGCAAAAAATAAAATAAAAAATTAATAGATACATCAATAGACAAATTAATAAACATGTCCAGTAAGGCCCTGGGCATAATATACAATATATTTAGTATTTTTGGATTAGTTTTTTGACCATGATAAAATCTTCCACTATAATGATCCCATATAAAAAAAAGTTTTTGCTTGTTCTTTGAAGTAACCCAGGATTATTAAATATAAAGGCTGAAAATGGTAACATCAAGGGGCCTAATTAGTTTGGAGCAACATAGCTGGCATCAACAGCTTCCAAACTTCTACTAAAAACATAACGCGTAAATAGCTTATAAAGTATTTATTACACATATAAAAAACCAAACAGAATGGAGTTAAATTGAACGTGTACTTATTAGCCGTTAGCATGAAGCCCTCCATCAGCTAGCATAGTGCTATTAACATGCTCTGGTGCTGCTTTGCGTCATTTCATCAGTAAAGTGTGTATAAATACGTTTAACGACATGGCAGTTTACTTGAAGCAATATTTTATTATTTTAATATTAATAAATCACATTCATGCTACAAATATATACACCTTCAAACAGTGCCTAATCAACCCCAAGGCTTCTCCACAACCGCCGCCATGTCTGCTGTTGGGGCTCATTTTCAACTAAAAATATCCACAACTACTTAACATCTTCACCCCGAAATATCTTAACAGTTACAATCACAGGGCATCGTAGGATAAATCTGCAAACTAAAAGGTTTTAAAAAATGTCAGGAAGACATGATGTTAACAGATTTTCTCCGCTCACTCACCGGTTTTTCTGTCTTCACTGAAAGACAGAAGGTAGAAGAGAAGGAAGTGGAGCGGGGAATGCTGGGAAATCAACTCCGAAACACCGGAAGTTGGTGATGCCGGGCAGCTTTCAAACGCCTCGTAGTTCCCTTTATCTTTGCACTACATAGGGTTTAAAATAACGTCGTATTCAGTCTCTCCTTTAAAATAAAAAATACGGTATTTGGGATAAGGCCTATTATATTATGAAAGTTTAGATTAACACTTCTTTAAGTAATAATTCCACCAATATATATTAATACTTTTACACACACACACAAACACACACACTATATGTGTGTGTGTGTGTGTGTGTGTGTGTGTGTATTAATAAATGTGTATATAAGTAATAATTCCACCAATATATTAATACACACACACACACACGCACACACACACACACACATATATATATATATATATATATATATACACACACACACACACACACACACACACACACACACACACACACACACATACACATTTATTTTACTTTCGGCTTCTCCCATTAGGGGGCGCCACAGCGGATCATCCGCATGTTTGATTTGGCTTGTTTTTACGCTGGATGCCCTTCCTAACGCAGCCCTCCCCATTTATATATATATTGAAAGAAAGTTAAAAGAAAAGCCTATTGTACATTTTTAAACTTTTAAAACTATAAAACTTTTACAATAGAACGAAAAATTATAGTTAATACATGAATACCAGTAATATAATGTCTTATAATGTCTTACAGCCATACATAAGCATCAGTAACAAATACATTATTATTTATAATAAAATCTGATGCCATTTATTATTTTCACATGGTATTCCATTTGTATGATTAACTGATGACTCCATATGATGCAGTTAATGGATGTTGATCTTTTCTTCCACTCTGAGGTTTAGGGCAAGACTGAAGAACGACAATGTACAGGAGTACAGAAAAGGGGCGATTGTGGGAGATTGGCTTCCTATATGATCTCGCTGTTGGAAGAGGTGGAGCTTAACGAAGGCTTGAATTCCTTCTGAGATCTTCTGAGCGTTTTCTTCTCCGCTATCCGCTAAAGGTTACATCGTGGAATCCAATCATCCGAGGTAGGTTTTAAAACTTCTAACATACTTGTCATGGTTGCATCTTATTTTTTCAAATTTGCTTTACAGAAACCCGACGGTAATCTATCTGTTAAAACTAAAGCTAAATGGAAAATGTTTTTTTTCCATAGATTAAATACACACCAGGTTCTTTTGCGTTATTTCTGTTGTGCGCATGCGTGCTGAAAGAAACAATTGTATTATTAATTATACGATTAAAAGGCGATGTTTAGTATGCAATAGCCTAACTATGTCTTTTTTTTAACAAATTAAGTCACTTTTTATTATGGTAAAATTTATGCAAAGAAATAAATCAATGAAATAGACATATCTAATGTCCTAATCTTTCTTTTTTGCCCCTCCCTGCATAGGGCATCCAGTAAATATGAAAGTCAATCAATATCTCAGCATATACAAAAGAGGAAGAGAAAGGAACAGATTTAAATACTGAAATTATATTCAAGGTTTTGCGTGATATATATATAAAAAAAAAGTCTCACTAGAAATACTACAATGAGGATAATAGACAGGGCAGAATATTTTAGGGACATTCATAACATTCCAATGTGTTGTCCAGAGAGATTTACATTTCAGCTTTATAGCTGCTTCATTTATCACCGACAAACCTCTTTGTTTCATCCAGTCAAGTCAAGTTTATTTCTATAGCACTTTTCACAACAGACATTGTCTCAAAGCAGCTCTACAGAAATCAACAGTCAAGGTGAATGGTGTGTATTTATCCATGATGAGCAGCTGTGGCGGCTGTGGCAAGGAAAAACTCCCTAAGATGTTATGAGGAAGAAACCTTGAGAGGAACCAGACTCAAAAGGGGAACCCATTCTCATTTGGGTGACATCAAGAGTTTGATCATAAATCTTTCAAAAATACAGAACACTGGAGAGTGAGAACTAACATGAGCACAATTTACATTAGAAATGTAAATTCTATCTCTACTGATAAAATAATTGCTTAGATATGTTTAAAATGTTGCTGCTTGTCAGATCTTTATCACTAAGGAAGATTGTGGTAGCGACTGAAATATAATGTTGTGCAAACTCCAAGCCTTATTGCTCAATTGCAAATGATTTGTGCAGTAATTCCAGTCGTTCTGCCTTTGACCATTCTGTATTTACTAGGATACCTAAATGTAAACATTTAGCAAAAAAAAAAATAAAAAATAGAGCTGATAAGTTGGCAGGAATTGTAGAAAGAAAACAAACTACCAATGCAACACTCCACAAAGATGTTTTCAAGCTGAAAGTTGGATGAGCCTGCTAGTTATACATCTTTAGGGTCATTATAACTACTATTACTGGAACCTCTATACTAAAGGCTATAGGACAGCACTGAACATGATATGTGCAGGTACTGTGTAGTTTGATGTGAAAAATCTCACTCAAATCTATCACGTATTACATTATGGTTACATGGACACGTATGTATTCAATTACAGACCACAAGAAAGTGAAAATATTTTAAACTATTAGATTTTTGTGATCACAAAACACTGGGAACCTCAGGCATAGTTCATATTGGTTCATCATACTCAGAATTGGGCCAGTCTGTACAAATATTATACTAGAAGATACTATAGAAAATATACTTGTATTCATATACTAGACTAGACTGTAGATTCATGCAGCTGCTCTAAACCTGACAGTTAAGTCAGTCATTAGAAACAGATGAACTATGCTTTGCATTGCTTTCATGGCTAATGTTTTTTTTTCCTTTGTGGCACTTTGGAACATGTGGAACAGGCCATCAACATTGACTGAAAAGTTGCCAAAGTATAATTAATAGATAATGCTAATGATAGGTTATTTAATATTTGAGTAAAGAATGCCTTAGTATACAAGGCATATTATACATCAGAGCACAAATTACACATAAAATAACATTAATAAATATTAGAAATTGCTGTTTAGAAGACAGCTGCTCATCTACTTTTTTGTGTGTGTGTTTGTAAAAAAGTTTGCTATACATACTAGCATTGACAAGACATTGTTAAATAATGCATTAACGGACACTAAAAGTTTCATTGTGAAGCTATTCATAGATATTGGATTTTAGCCCTCACAACTTGAAATCCAGTCAGCACTGTCTGGGATATTCATTTACTAATATTGATCTGGGTGGGGATTTAAATGTGTTCAGAAGATGTCCAAGAGTGGGTATCAGAACAATTTGGTTTCATTTTTCTGCTGCTTTTATCTTGTCAATCTTTGGACAAGGAATGTGCACAAAGTACGGAGATATTATTCTCATTTAGAAGTAAAGAGGTGTTTGTTATTTTAAATGATAAATTATTCCATCCTAAAATGTATCCCAAAAAGTAAATATATTTCTAGATGTAGACATACTCAAGTATACCTTTCCTAAAGTTAATCCTAAAAATATAATTAAAATTTGTTGTATATAATTGAAGACATTATATTTGACTTACCAACTGTCTGGGATCCACCAGCCACACCTTCACCAAAAACCCACCTATCACTCCAAGTAGCTCTCTATCCTACTAACCACCTTCACCTGGCACTCATCAACCACCACCCTATATAAACTCTGTTCCCCCACTAGCTCATTATCCATTCTACAGTTTATGCTGAAGAACCTTGTCGGACTACCCAAGCTACAGATAGCTAGTTCTGAGTTGGATTACTGTTGTTGGACTTTATAAGTTCTATAGACTCGCTACTCTTTGCATTCACCAGGTTTGGTCAAACCTGGAGTGTCTGTTTGGTTCGCTGTTTTCTGCCCTCTGCCTTTTTGCTTTTAAAACCTTAGTTTGTTGCACTTCGGTTTCCGGCACGTTCTTCCGCCTGACACCAACTTTGGAACTGTGCAATTATCTTTTGGTGTTAGCAAGGAAATCATACTTACATTTTTAGCTACATTTTAAGAGTTAATTTTAACAAATCAGAGAATTACATTTAATTAATTTATCTATAATTTCAAAATAGAATTTATGCTCTCAAGAGAGACAAAGGATAATCTTTTTAACCAGTATGTTAAATGACGTTTTATGAATTTTTAATAAGTAAATGTAGCAAAATAATATCTAGTCATAATATACTAGCATAATATAATAGCCCACTCAAAGTCCATAGAACTTGGGGAAATGTGAAAATGCATAATTTCTTATTAATTTATTTGTTCTATCCACACTAATGCAGTACAATCAACCACCAACAATATAATGACTGTTTTCGAAATTACTTTTGTTAGTGTGGAGAATCTTACATATCTAATTAATGGTTTACAAATGCGTATGTAGGAGCTGGTTGGGACATTAGTGAAGTAGGTGGAGATATGGGGCCATAATTATAATGGCACATTTACTAGTCAACATTCACTTTCGTGTTAAGAAAAATGCAAGATTGGGCCACACCTTCCCTATTTTTGCCCCACTTCTCATATTGCTATTGGGCATTTCCTCTCTAAAATGGTTTTATAATCTGGAAGATGCTATATAAATTCAGAAGTTACCATGAAGCTGCCAATCTTGGGCTCTTGAGCAAGGCCCTTAACCCTCCATGTTAAAGACGGCGCCATATCATGGCTGACCCTGCGCTCTGACCGCAGCTTCTGAGCAAGCTGAGATATGCAAAGAACAAAATTTCACTGTGCTGTAATGTGTTTGTGACAAATAAAGGCTATTCTATTCTATACATAACTGTGGCCTCTACTGAATTTAAAACAATTACTTTAAAACAGTTAATTAGTGCCTTAAAGTTAACGAGTTAAAGTTTTAAAACTTATATGGGTTAATCTCAGATAAAGAAATGTGTACCATGCTAATTAAAAAATGTTCACTGTGTTTACAACAGCTATGTATGCCCCAGTGGATGGAATGCAGCTTTCCCAAGTTCAAGGAATGCCACTTATGCATGGGATGCAGCAGCCCCCATTATATGGGGTACAGACCACACCGAACATGATGCCTGGATATGAGGGAATTGGAGGTAGGACCACAAATAATGAAATATTAGAATGAAATGAAAAATAAATAATGTATTGTTTTTAAAATGTATTGTATTTGTCTGATATATATGTACTGTAGCTAGAGAACCCCCCTCCCACCCCACTTCATGCCAACAATGTGTGGCTACTAAGACTTTCTCCCTGGGGTGTTCCCAGGCATCAGTGTCTATCAAAAGTGGTCCAAGAAAGGAACAATGGTGAACCAGTAAACATAAATACATACATATATATATATATATAGTGAAACTGGTGCAATGGGGTGTATTTTTATGTATTTATCATGAAGGCCCAGGTACCAAATGCATGGCCCGCCACTGATTTTCAGGATTTTTTTGTCTGTCTTTTTAATATACACTTTTACCTAGCACTTGCAACTGTTCTCACTATCCTGCCTACCACGCACACTTGATATGACAACTGTATGTTGCTCTTGATATAAACTTTTCCACTCTTTTATAATAGCATATTATTTACTAAGGTACTAATGAGTTTGTAATGTAGCATCTTATACATGACATTTAGAGGACTTATAACTTGTGTCATAACAAGTCATCAAGAAATGAACTGCATACAATATAGAAATCTGTGGCAGGCCATGCATTTGGTACCTGTGCCTTCATGATAAATACATAAAAATGTAAATAAAAACAACCTACTCACCAGAGATGCATACTCATAATTTGCATCGCTCCTCACAAAGCTGTAATCCAGTGATACCGCTCATGTTCACTGGTCTGAATGTGGAGAACAAACCCTTTCCTGGTCTGATACAGGCTAGCTAGCTTTGGGGTTGGCCAAGCTCTCCAAAACCAAATCAATTTCTCTTCCTCAGTAGGCATAAAAAAGTCGAACTCGGATGTATTAATGTGTGCAGAGCTACAGACGTGTGTTTTCCAGTCGAACTTCGCTGTAAAAGTTTCCTCTGACCAACCAATCAGAAGTGAGGCGACCTTGAAATCTGATTGGTTAAATAAACAGATTTATTTCTCATAGAGACTAAAGAAAAACTTTGAAGGCCCTGAGCAGATTAGATTGACATGGCAACACATGAAGGCTGAAATCTGATTGAAAAAAAAATCCACATATACGTACTGTAAGCAGTGCAGCCAAGAGAAACACTACGAAATGAAGAGAATAAACGTTTGGAAATAAATTAATACAATTTCATAAAACAAATAAGAATTTAGTTGTAAATGTAGGTCAGTGCTTCTGATAGTGTTTAGGCCAGCAGAGAAGACTTTGCTGGCTCTGACCACCACTGATAAAAAATATCAAAATACCTAATTATAGCTTGTCTTAATGGATTTGCTAAGAGATAATCACATACCTCATAAAGTGCCAGTGGACTACTACATTTTGTGCCTTCTGTTAATGGCACAAATCTTTTTCACATTTGTAATGTTTTTTTTTTTTTTGAAAGGTGGGTTTCTTCCTGCTCCACCTATCCAGCCCATGCCAGCTGCTGATGTTCAGCCAACACAGGACTGGAGGTAAGATTTTAAAAGTGTTTGTTTTTCATTGCCTGGTTGGACAGTTTTCAAAAATAAGCTTTGAAAACAGTCCTAGTTCCTTTCTAGACAAATCAGCTAAATAGTTGCAGACTTGGCTTAACTGAACCATGAAACTATTTAATTGACACCTTTTAATTTGGGGACTAGTAGTTCTCAACAAAACCATCCATATAGGATAGCCACAGATCAGTGGGAAACCATACTTCATGGCCTGTCTCAGTTGAACTTGAGAAGTTATGTCTACAGCTATTTCTGGAAAGCTTCTCCAGGATTATAATGATTTACCAGTTGACCCACCATTTTCAAATGTAGACTCTGCAATGTTCACCAGCTTACAGAGGAATGCAACATAGCCTCAACCAGGTTGTGACAGCTGCTTAAAAGATGGCTGTGGAATGAGTAGGGTTAAATATACCCACAACATCATTTGAAAGTAACGATGGTCCATTTGGGCCTGATGTCCTTTGCACAGCCAGATAGTCCACTAGGATAGGATGTACCCTATTTTTTAATGTTGACTTGTCCCACTTCAAGATTCAGCAACTAGGCCAGAGATTCCTGATCCCGGCCCAGAGAGTGCCAGCAACACCACGGTGCACAATGCTTTCTCAAATATTGTCTACCCTTAAGGTGGAAGTTATTCTGCAGATGTTATTCACCTATATCAGCTGGGTCTGGTGCAGTGCCTGATTCCTAAATCATTTCTTGTATAACTGCTAAACAATTTCAACCTTGGGTCTACTAAAAAATTGTATGCAATTTTATGACCAATCATGCCATATCCAAAATAGTAAAAAAAAATGTGCCATAAGATAACATTTTTAGTTACTTGTACAGAAAAATAATACTGATTGATAATAATTGCGTGGCTATTCTTTTGTTTTAGCGTTCCTGCTTTAACCAAGGAAGAGGCCCAAGAAGCTTTTCACGACTATGTAAACAACAATTGCTGTTATGCGAATGGTCCAGCTAAAGATGGTGTGATCACCAATATGGAACAGTTCAACACCTATAGAGTAAATGCAATCACACACACACACACAGACTTTTGTGTGACATTTTATAAAAATAATACATTAATGCATATTATATATTAGGTTATACCATATGTACATATGCTGTAGTGCACAACAAGAGTTTCCCAGAACTGAAGTACTTACTTCCCATGGCACTGGTTGTTATCTTGTCCAACAAGTGAGCACAGTTTTAAATCCCATTTAAGATATTATCAACTTATGAATGATTGCAACTTGGAATAGTTGAAGAATATAATGGCTGCATAGCAACACTCATTTAAACACAACTTCAGTAACTATCTCTTGGAAATTGAAAGATAAATTGATTAAATTAACCATTAAAGGTGCAAGAAATCAAAAGTGTATTAATCAAAAGCATAAACCAAAAGGAGAATTAGTATGTAATGTATGTTGTATGTTCAAATGTAATTTTTCTCATCTTTGAGAAAAAAAAAAATTCTCATTGTTGTTGACACATTTATTCACCTTTACAGTATCGTCTGGAGACTTACACAGAATCCAGAAAAACTGAGTGGGCTAGCAAGCCTTATGACGGTAAAAGCAGGTTCAGATCTTTACATTCATTTATATGCATCTATGAACAATTTTTTTGATAATCCTGGAAATGGTTAATAATACTGTAGGTCAGCCGCTGACCACCAACACACAGATTGTTCCCAATCCATGGGAAGTCTCGGTTCAAGTACCAGCCATGTTTACTGAAGCTACTCAGGATGTTGAAGTGCCAAATACATCATCAGTCAAGGTATTTATAAAAATAGTGAATTAACATGTCAATGATAAAAATTGTTTTGAGGTGCATTTTATGGGCTAAATTTCTCCCATAACATTGGAGCATTTCAAATTATATCAACCTTAAAATATATTTTTTACTCAAGCATATAATATTTATTTATTTATTCATCAATAGTTTGCATTGAGCATTCAATGCAAATGAAAAAAATGCTTCAACTTCTAATTACTGAGTGATTTAATAACCATTTTAACCAATTCAACATATGAAACATTCCTTTTTAGCCATGTGAAACCTGTTCTGCCTCAGGAAAATGTCACTGTACCAAATGTAGTGGAGCCAAGACTGTGAGTAATCTCAGAAAATTCTCACTATATGACCATTGTGTATTTCAACTGTGTAATAACATATTTACAGTTATTTCCGGTCCACTGAATTGATTTGGCACTAGATATTTCTTGACTGGATTGATGTTCAAATTTACCAACCATAGCTTCAGCCTCTGCAAGAAACATTTGAAGAGGACGAAGGCAAAACTCTCTGTCACAACATGCTCCATTACATGAACTTAAGCTCCAGTCAGAACATCTCTGAAGAACATTTGATAAAACATAACCTTTGACTGTTTGTGCCCCTTTAGTCTCCTCTCAGACAATTTTAGGGGAGAGGTGCCAGGTTTTTCCACCTCAAATATATCCAGACATTAAAACTAATCCAAAATGTTAAGGTGTGGGGAAAGGTAGATTAATTTTGCTTCATTTTTCTTGCATTTTTACACATAAAATATATATTCTTATTTATTAAGCTGTTGCTTGAAATAGCGCAAGGATATAAGCTATATATCAATTTAATAATTGAATACACTTAAATAAATACTCATTTCATTGTGCTCGTTTTTTTCTTTCTTAAATGATTGTTCTGTATTGGCATAAAAAAAATCTAGCAAGAAAAATCATTTACATTTTTAAATAAACAGTATACAAATATAGAATTTAAAAAAATATGAATATCAGATAAGGTGATCAGTCAGATTAGCTTGATCTGTATTACATACTGTATACAAGTGGAGCAAGCAATGTCGACAAAATGGCAGTCACAGAATGTCACCTATATGTAGTATGTAAAGCTATAAAATGGCAACAATTGTCTTTTAAATACTATTTATTCTCCAAATAAGAGTCTTTATTTTGCTAAATGTCTTATTACAGATACAGTGCAGTATGTGTAGGGGCTCTGGGAAAGTTGCGGAAGAACATGTCTGTGAAAAATGCGATGGCACGGGCAAAATGCAGTAAGTTTTGACACTATAGATGACTTGCTGAACCTTTCAGGCACCACTCTGTGCAATTAGTTTAACAAAATGTGTCTTTTTATTGATTGCATTAAATAGATCGAGATGTAGCTGAGGGTCATAATTTACTGTCTATTCATAAAGTTGTTGTTGTTGTTTGTAAAATGTTGTTGTTTAGTGTAGCACATGGGTTCTGGAGGAACGTTGTCTTATTTTACTGTGAACTGCGTCAGCTATGTATGGTTGAAATGATAATAAAAGCTTGACTTGACTAAAGAAAACATAAGTGAGAAAATGTCACTAAATCATATACAAACCTGGTGCTGTGTTTTACCTCGTTGTTTATAGGTGCCCTGATTGTTCAGGTCAAGGAACAATTGTATGTGCTACCTGCAAAGGAAAACAGAAGCTATTAATGTATATCAAGCTTACAGTGGAATGGTAAATCATTTACCCTTTTGATACATAAAATAAACTAAAAACGTTTAACTAAATCGTTGAATTAATAAATTTTTATCCTTATACCTTTTGTCATCAGGAAAAACAACATCGACGATTATATAGTGGAGCAGTCAAGTGGTCTGGAAAAAAATAAGTTGGATGCAGTTACTGGAAAGAAGCTCATCAAAGATACTAAGTATATGGTAAAAACGTATTTTTATTACTACTGCTACCTTTGATAAAAGGTTCACTATTGTATAATATTTTATATTTATTCCTGGTACTACAAAATATACAGTATCGTTTATCTTCGATATTATGTTTCTCACAGGTGTATCCTTTGAATGGATTCCCAGAACCGAATTTGGCTCAAGCATCTGAAAGAATGGTCAGAGAGCATCACAGCAAGTTTTCCCAGACATCACGCATCATGCAGCAGGTTAAAATAAATGTGTATTTTTCACAATATAGTCATGCAGAAATTTGTAATCTCTGTTAGATAGTACTTAATATCCGATATTTTTTTAAGCCAATCAGAAGCTTCCTTTTTTTTTTCCTTTGGTATTGATTTATTGATGATTTATTTAATTAATTTTCCTACATTTTCTTTAGTGCATTGCATGTTTGAGAGCTCTACAGAGCTTTCAATTGACTATATGACTATACCTCAATAATTTGTTCTACATTAATGAAAGGATTCAAATAATTTTTTTCTAATTGTTGTTTATGTGAGGAGTAATTTAGAATTTTCTGAACTTTTTGTGTCCACAGCAACAAAGTGTTGAGCTAATTCCCATCACAAAGGTGACATACCGATGGCAGGAAAAAGAATACATTTACTTTGTTCATGGGATTGAGTCGAAGGTTGAAGCAGTTGACTATCCAGCTACATGTTGCTGCACTATACTTTAAAAGGTTTATACTAAACGTCCTAAATGAGATGACTTGGATGTTCTTTTAAGGGAATGGTTTGGGGAAAAAAACAGGTATTTAATCATTTATAGCAAATATAGACATATATATAGATTAAACTGCTCCAGATTCTTTAGAATGTCAGACTTAGAAGTGTTGTGACGTAGGGCACATTGGGATATGTTTAGAATAATTTTGTTTATAATCAGTTTTTTAACATCTCAAACTTTGTAAGTGGAATTGTGCTGGATACATTGAAAAAAAAATACAGATTTTCACAATAAAAAATCGTAAAAAAAACATCTTGATGTTGAAGCAGACAAGGTGATGCAGTATGTGGTGCTTCACACCTCTTTGACCCCCTTTATTTAATCCTGGCTTCAGCATATTGAGATCAGGATATAGTGTTTCGCATGGTTGCCGTATATTTGCTTGAGTTTTCTTTGTGTTCTCCCATGTCTTCCTACCTCACAAAACATCTATATCTTTATTCTAAATGCCCTTTATGTGTGAATGGATGTGTGACTATGTGTATTCGGTTCCTTGCATTGGACTAGATTATCACAAAAGTATATTCATGCTTTATCTTTAAGGTGTTTCTGGGATTAACATCAGATTCATTAAGACCCCTAACGGATAATGTAGTTATAAAAATGAATGGTGAATTAATGCTTTTAAAACATTTATATGGAGATGGTAATTTTGAATATTATGGATAAAGAGATTCTATTAGTATATTATCTGTGTAGCTCCAGCACAATATTAATATAAAACTGCTTTTAGGTGGAAAAAAACTGTATATTTCATGCATCACCAAACATTGCTTCTTAATCTAAAACAATAATGTGAATGTTTATGTCTATTAAATGTCAGGGGGAAAATTAACACAAAATTGGGACAGTGTTGGTTTAGAAGTTAAGACTAAATGTCACGGTTTTGCCAGAGATTTAATGTTGGACTGAGAAAAGTAATTAACTCTAAACAACTGCCAAGGTGTTTACAAAGGTTTACCAACACAAAATGTTTTTAAACGTTTGTTTCCATACATTATTTCTTTCATATAATTATTCTTATACTGTTTTTGTGCTCATGAAAATTTTTTGGTTAGAAATTCAATTTGATTTTCCAATGAGTGTTCTGTCATCCGTTTACAGGACCTTATGTGTATAGTATTCTTAACATTGAACTAAGTTGACCAGTACATACATACTAAATTTCAGTATGTGAATCAATAACATTGTGCATAAGGAACAAAATATATTCTACTATTCATAAAATTACATTTCTAACCGTTTTTTCTAGCCTTCTTTCTGCATTCAATATATACGCAGTTCAAGGCTGAAAGTGATGTTGATCTTTCTCATATAGTTAAATGTCATGTATAAAATAATGTCACCAAGATTTTAGCCAACTTGGAAGTCATCTCCCTGAAATCAGCTGCAGCTTTTATCTATAATCAATACATTATTGTTGTCTGATTGCTCAACTAGAGCCATGTCTGTCTATCATCTATTGTTATGATGTATTTAAGTCTACAATTGAGTATAGTATATAGTAATATAGTAATGCAGATACTAGAGAAAATAGATTGCAACTGTTCTTTATGATCAAAATTAACCTTAACATGTATGTGCTGCATGTGTCATATGTATTCAACCACTGTCTCTGTATACATGATTTACATGTAAACCTGTGGAAATGTAATCAAGTGCGTGCTTCTCACAGAATGAAAATGAACAGTGCCAATAAAGCTAACCTGTGAATGATGCAACATTGGTTCAAAAGCTCTCAAAAATTAAATCTATTAAGATGTGCATACATACAATTTTTACTTATTTCTCACTTAGCAAACATTGACAGTAGATTATAAATTATAAGAATCTATTCGTTATTCCTTACTCTAGCTATAGTGCAGAAATTCTTAAGGGTGTGGCATTTATAATGGACACTTCAATTGATACTTAAATGAACTCAATGTTAACAGCAGCTGTCCTTTAAATGTACAAACGTACAATATGGAGGGGGGATTATACACTAAAATTTGGTTTAGGGTATCTATTTGAGACCTTTCATAATCATAGAAGTTGAGTCAAAATTGCATAAAGCTCCAAGCAGAAGAAACTAAGGTAGAGTTAGGCTGGCATCGCATCAGGCCTCAGGAGTACAAAGAAACAGATTTAAAGATATGTATTTTTTTGTACATTGTGTTTGGAGCATTTTACCAAAGTGAAACTGTGGTATCAACATTTAGTCATCAGTTTTAGTTTAGCATTAAACGTTGTTTATCTTCCTATAGTAATTATATCCTGTCTCTTTAAAGGCAGCTTCTGGGTCTTGATTTAATTAAGTTAGCTGGCTATCCTTCAATAATGTGTGTGTGTGTGTGTGTGTGTGTGTGTGTGTGTGTGTGTGTGTGTGTGTGTGTGTGTTGGTGTGAGAAAAGGGAGGACTTTTTACAGTTCCGCTTTATAGAGGACTTGTATTTACAGTTCTGCTTTCTAGTCCCTCTTTTCCCTCTTTTGATTCACTTCAACTGTATGTATGTATGTATCCTCATTTTGCTATGGAACACAACTAGTGTTAAAAAGCAGCAGTTTCCCACAATAGTTTTAAAATTAAATTGGATAATGCATTTATTTCTCCAGTGTTCTTGATAGGACAAGAATACCTTGATTGCATTGATAACTGAATTGCACCTTGATTGCACTGAAATTTACATTTATAGAATGTAAGATGTTTAATAAATGTGATATCCTGTACATGCACCTTGTATCAGGAACAACTACCATAAAAAATTGCTATCATATTAATGCCACTGAATTTGCATTAAAGGTTATGGCATTTGGCAAACACCCCTATCCAAAGCAACTTACAATTATCTCATTCATTTAACTGAGTGAATGGAAAACCTCAGTTGAGGATTAATGACCTTGTGTAAGTGCCTAGAAGGTTCAACTTGGTGGAAGAGGGATTTTAATTCACGACTTTCTGTTCGGAAGGACTGACATAGCCTACAAATACAACTATAAGGGTTTCTGTATATAGTTTTCTAATATTATTAATATTCTATTAATCTAGTGCTTGTCCTGACTCTTATCAGAAAACCACATTTTCTTGTGGGAAAGATCAGCATCCTGTCCCTTTAAGAAGAGCTTCTAGGTCTGGGAGTAATGAAATTAGCAGGCACTCACATTATATTGATTTGGTTGAGGATGGTGCAAGGGTTTGTGAGGTTTTTCCATTGCAGTGAACAAAACAGAATTCAGAGCCATTGTATTATTAATTTTGCCTTATCACAGTATGCCTCTTTTTTTTATTTGGTTTAAAATAAAGTTTGTTTAATATATAGGAAGAGTTTGGTTTGCTATGTGTTTTAGTCACTTTTCATAAGAAACAAGGCATAGTCTATGTGACTGTTGGAAAAGTATACATTAAAATATGCATCAATTTGTCCCAGAACAACGAATAGCTTCAAACCCTGCTTTTCCAATGTATTTCTTTTTTAAATCCACCTGATTTACTGTACATATTATAGACCCAGAGAGCAAATGACATCATTCCATTAGTGATTTAAAGCCATTTAGCTGACTCACTGCTCCTACTTCACTCTCTCTCTCTCTCTCTCTCTCTCTCTCTCTAGCTCACTCTCTCCTCCTCCCTCTCTCTCTCTCTCTCTCTCTCTCTCTCTCTCTCTCTCTCTCTCTCTCTCTCTTTCTCTTTGCTATGTTTTTTTTTTTTTACTTATTTAATACAGACTATTAATACTGGTATTTTGGCAGCATATGTTGATCTGCATTTATAATTTTTAAAAATTAAATTAGAAAAATCTGAAAACATAAAACCCTTTAGGTACCTGGCTTCTGGGTCCATATATATATATATATA
>MU591762.1:7204262-7277718 GCA_024362625.1 Silurus asotus | reverse complement strand
AATGTGTGATTGCAACTGTACATTTTATGTAATTGTATTCTATCCTACAGGGTGCCTCAGGTGTCTGAAGATGTGGCCAGGGAGGCGTTGCTCAAGTTTGTTGGAAAAAAATGGACCTATAGCAGCAAACCTGCCCAGAACCTGGTCTTCAATGATTTGAAGCCTTTTACAGTGTATCGTGTAAATCAATTCCTGTATTAAGTCATGCTAGTAGTATTCTGACATTACTATTATTATACAGTAATTATTATTTGTTACCTAACAACCAATCACTTTCTTTTTTTTTCCAGTTACAATCAGTTCATCTGAAAATAACCTTTTTTTCTGTTTAGTATCGCTTGGAAACATTTACAGAGTCCAGATCAAGTGCCTGGGAGCATGAGATATATACTGGTATTGTATATAACATGCAACACATTGAGCATGTGCTAATAATAGGTTATATATGTATACAGTATATCACCTGATTTATTTTTTTTACTAGGATAAAGTCGGTAGTATTTGAAACACAGCATAAGAACAGGGGCCTTTTTTTATCTACAAATTTGTATGTGATTTAATGTACTATTTTTAACCGAAATTAAATTCCTTGCTTTTGTAAAAAAAAAAAAAAATTATTATTTTAACATTTCAAGGAATTTTAACATAATAGCGAATAAAATGTTATATTATTATTATGAATAATCATAGTTACAGGAGAGGTTAAGGGGTTAGCACATGCTTACAATTATGTAAAAGGTATAATTCTAAGGCATTTTTAATATGCTTGTAAAAAGTAAAATTTTAATGTTTGGGTAATTTTGAATAAATGAGATAATACATTAATTATTGCTATTGCTTAGTGAAGCGAACAAAAATTGTTAGCCCATAGCTTTTTACATTTTTTATTTACATTTTTGAAACCAAGGCCTGTACCAGCACATGCAAAACATTAAAATATTGTTTGCTTTCATATTTTTAATGATGATGTCTTTCACACATATTTTTGTAAATCTTTATATACTGATTTACTCCATAAAGTTTAAACTCGTTTGTCCTCTTTAGTGCACTTTCTATTTTGCACCAAGGCCCCAGCTCTATTTCTGTCCAACACACAATGTCTCCGTTATCATACTCAGGAAGCTCCCAGAGATAAGCAAGGCAAAGCTTCTCATAAATTACAGAACGATAACCAAATATGATAGATGACCTATTCTTGCATTCATTACAGAGTAGTGAAGTCAAAATAGAATAAAATTAAAAATAGTGTGTATATCCCTGATGCCATTAACAACTTTTGTTAACGATCAACACTTTTAGTTTAGTTTTTTTTTTTTTGTCCTGATCAGGTATTACAAGTTGGTAATCCTTATGTTTTACACTTAACCTTAGCAGTTCACATCTACCAATTCAGCATCAACATGGTTTGATCCATCACGTGGAATGATGCCAAATTATTCCCAGGAAGAAGTTGATTCTAGCTACTACTGCTATTTTAGCAATGGGACACCCTTTTACCCATTTTTATAGATAACAGCATGTCATACATTGCTAAAACCAAAACTTCTATGTGGCTGTCATGTAACTGTGATTCAGGCATGCAGTTTGGACTGCTGCAGTCACTTCTGCTGAAAAGTGACAAAGTGTCATATTGTCAAATTAATTTTAAAATCATGTTATTTTCATCCACTCATTTGTATAATACACTATCTAGAATTTTTACTTTTTAATGCCGGTATTGATCATTGAGTTCAAACACACTATGACAATACACTTTAAATTTTTTTTATTTATTTCATGAATAGGTCAGTATGTGGACGGACCACAGTATGGCAGTATTCCTCCTCCATGGCAGGTAGAAGTGCAGTATCCATTCAAATTCACTGACACGATCCAGAAAGTGCGTGTGCCTCACACTTCATCTGTAAAGGTATTGTCTTTAAGAATCTTGAGCCAATATTATGTATTCTGTTATTTATTTTTTTACTCATTTCTCTTTGCAGTCATTATCTCGTATTTACTGTACTGTATTCACTTTGCTATAGAACACTTGTAGATCACTTGGAAACCACTAGATGTTTATATTTTATGTATGTGATATTTTGTTTTCTCTCATTGAATTAATTGTGTAATTATTGTCATTACTCAGGCTTGTCATCAGTGCCAGGGGAAAGGACGTGTGCGCTGTACACACTGCCATAGCAGAGGATGGGTGAGTAGTTTTTAATGAAAATCTTTTTTTTTATTAACACACTTAATGTGTTTATAATCAAATGTTTACACATACTCACACTTCAAGTGTTCTTATTGTGGCTGTTGTACTTTTGCTGACCTGAATTCTTAGTGTTTACTGTAAAACTGTAAAATTGGTTTACCATTTCCTGTAGTCTCGAAAACTATATATGAACCTTTATGCCTAAGGCTCAAAAAAATAATAATAATAATAATAATGATATGATCTCAGATTTTAAAACAGTGAATATGTTCTGATCATGCCAATCTGAATGTAAAATAAATGAGTTAAAGGGGAAGCAAAAAGACAAAATCTGCCAGTTGTACACAAAAACATAGAGGATCCTACTTAAGGGTCCTAGTGTCCATGTTTATTTATGTGTGGGGCAATAACATTAATCATATATCTAGAGGTACAGTTTATAAATTATAATAATAAAATGTGCCTTAAAAAAGCTATGATTATATATTTATTTTGGATGATTCCTTTTAAATTCTCAATTTGTTAGCCATAAAGCACAGTTTTATCAGAGAAAGTGGTCTTCATCAATATTTTCATTGCAACTGTAGTTCACTTTACAGGCAGCAGGGGGCTCTAAAACATTTTATGATTACATTCTTGGAAACTACAAAGACAAGGCCACTGGAAGATCCAATGCTAAATGATAAAAAAAATGAAGGGTGTTATGTTTTAAAATACCTTTTTTTTTTACCCTTTAGACCAGCTGTATGTCCTGTCACGGTGCTGTTCACGGCCGGAACAGAAGATGTGTAGGCTGCCATGGAAGAGGAAGAAAAATGTAAGCATCACAATTTATACAGCATCTTCTGCATCACACAAGGTGTACTAAGTAAAGAATAAAATATTTTGGGACATCATGTTATAGGATATTGTTTACCAATGGAACGGTTTGATCATTACCACCCCGAATTTGAATGTTGTCCAATAACAATTTGTCTCGAAATGTTTTATTTCTTTTATACCACAGCTTTTTTTCATTAAATAAAATGACATCACACTTCATGTCCTGCATGTCCAGTTCCTGTTATCCCTTTATTGCAGCTACAAACCATTGTTTCTTTACCTGTGTGTCTTATATTTTCTTTTTGTTGAGATTATAAGAAAGTCCTGAACGGTCTCTAGTTACAGAAAGCTGTAAATCTTGATGATGTCAATAGCTAGATATTATTTAACTATTAAACAGGTTAAATGAAATAATCACGAGTTGTTACTACTGATAGAATACATACACTGTACATTAATAGAAATCTGTAATTTGAGTTGTAAACACCACTAATGTCAAAGCTGCTTTTGATAACTTTATGCTTTATATTGATATAAAATTACGTAGTAGATATAATTTAAGAACGGCTGTAATTAATAAGTGTTTTCTTATTCAGATGTACATGGTGCCATGGTAGTGGTCATAAAACATGCCGTAAATGTAATGGCCGTAAAAAGCTTTTGCATTTTATTCAGCTTACTGTCACATGGTAAGTGGATTTTCTCCAGTAATGTTATGATTTAGGATCAATTTCTAAGGCAAGTTTAATATAAGTGGATGAATAGAAAATTATATGAATAAAGACCAAAAGATTTTAGGTTGAAATCTCAGTTCCTTTTAATATGCATGGGATAATATCTAGTGTGATTAAGCAGGTCTTTACCTACACATTATGCCTTGTTTTTGATTAGTGTACAGTTGTATATGTACAGTCCACTCCATAATTATTTGGACAGTAATACATTTTTTATCCGGTATAGATAACCAAAATAGATTTGAAGTGATGCAGTTTGAAATGTGAATGATGTGTAGACCTGCAGAATTTATGGTTAATACAAAGTTTTGTTATACTTCTTGCTTTAAAGGTTGAAGTCTACACTCTAATCACTGATTCCTTCCAAATCCATTTAGTCATTACAATCATGTAAAATTCTTTCACTGTCTAGACATATACAGTGTGTTCCAAGTGTCTGAGAAAACTTTCGCAAATGTTTTTGTTTGCCATATTTTTTTAACATGATGGGTTTCATTAGAAATAATGATATCAATAAGAATCTTGAATCTTGTTACTATTCAAAATATTGTAGTCATTAGTGCATTCACTTTGTGCTTTAATGCCAGTAGGCACTCAAGGTGACACAGACTCCCAAAGTTTGTGTAAAACCTGTTGTCAAAACCATTAGTGTGTTGTCTAAACAAGATTTCAATTAAAGGTAGAAGATTCATGACTTGGCCTTTAGCACAAGGGCGATAACGTGGTCAATATCAGAGATTTGATTTCGGTTATATAGTGACGTAGGAAATGGTTCAGCATCTTAAACATATAAAGTAATTACAAAAATTACATTAAAACGTGTGTATTTTTATATAACTTTTCTTAGGAAGAACCAAGTGTATGAGTTCATACCCGACCGGCTGCCTGAGTTCCCTCTGAAGAAGTTTGAGAGAGTGTCCGGGGAAGCATTCTTTATAGACGAAAGTCTCCTGGTATTCATTTTTCCATTTGGATCATTTTCCTTCACCTGTAATAGCGTTAAAATGTAGTTAATTCTTAATAAATCCACAGCAGCATTATAAATGGCTTTGAGGATAACAACATGTTCTAAATAGAATATTTGTTTAATGAGTATCTTTTTGTTTTTAAATATCAATAACAGGTTTTATATCCTGATAAGTTTTAAAAAATCAGTATTTACTAGAGCTTTTCTCGCAGGTTTATCCAATTGTAGGCTTCCCTGACAAAGAGATTTGCAATGCCTCTGAAGAAGCCATTCATGAGCACCTGAATAAATACTCTTCTATCAGTCGCATCGTGCAACAGGTGAGCAAAAAAATCTTCCAAAACAATAGCTTTTGCTTATTACTTGGGCAATTGCAGCTTTTGATGTATCCGCTAGGGGGCGGAAAATGCAACGAATTTCTAATTTCTTCCAACGCAGAAACTAAAATGGTGTCAGAATACATAGTATGCTGTAGTATCTATAGAAGCATAACTAAGGAAACAATCCACAAAATAGAGCTTTAGTATATTCAGGGTTCTGTGAATGTTCCTAATATTTACTACAGAAGCATGCAAGTTACTGATTTATTATTATTATTATTATTGTTATTATTATAATTTTGAAAAGGACTATGAACTTTGGAGTGTTTTATGGGTTAGAAAACTATATATATCCTTGCCACTGCGAGACATAACTTTTCCATTTTATAATAGAGATATCACGCTATTTTGTACACTAATGTGTTGTTCAAGACAAAGGTTTAAGGGTAACCACACTAACCAGCCATAACCATTATGACCAGTGAAGTGAAAAGCACTGATCATGTCTTCATCCTGTCCCGGTCAGTATCTGTCAGAAAATCAGCGACAGGGTCATGGGCGGCCAAGGCTCATTGATGCATGTGTGGAGTGAAGGCTGGCGTGTGTGCTCCTATTCAACAGACGAGCTCCTGTAGCTCAAATGGCTGAAGAAGTTAATGCTGTAACGGGTCAGAACTCTTTTGGCAGCAAGAAGAGGACCAGCACAATAGTTGGGCAGGTTGTCATAATGTTGTACATGATCGGTGGCCATAAAGTTTGTTCGGTGTATTATGAGGACATGCATAAATACATACATATCCAAACAGTATGGCTCAATACTTTAGACTTGCAAAATAACAAACAACATGTAATTCCAGGGTATTGGTTTTACTGGTGAGCTTCAGGCTGGTGTTAAATTTAGACTAACCTAGGAAAATCTAACCAGAGCTATGCTCTGAGTTGTTGGGACGGAATGCTTCATTGTTGCTGAAATATTTTTAAAATAATTACGTCTCATTCTATTTCTCTCTCTCTGTATGTTTATCTGTCTCTCCACAGCGACAGTCGGTAGAGCTGGTGCCTCTCACTCAAGCATTCTACTCCTACAATGGCAAAGACTATGACTATTTTGTTTATGGGACTGAAAAGAAGGTTTACACCACAAAATATCCGACTTCCTGCACTCTCCTGTAGCATCTTAGCTTATGACTTTTATCAGTGACAAATGTGAAAGAATTGTGGGAATTATTTTCTGGCTGCATTACAGATTATAATATAATGCTTTTAAGGCTTCTTTGTTATACATAATGTATTATTCTTTACATAATGATAATATTATGTGCAAGTAAACAGATTATCAATACGGTATGAATGAAGGTTTGAACATTTCTGGTTGTATAGTGTAGGTATAGATTACACTACGCTTAAGTGTTGAGAATTTTTATTAATACAATAAACCTGCAATTAACACTTATTAAATGGATCACTTTATATAAAGAGTATACGTTTTTTAAAACTGTTTGGAATTTTTATTGATATGTAAATACTTATTCCCATTTGCATCATGACTTTGAATTGTAATAAATGCCACATTGTATAAGGATGTGTCTACTGATCATTTTAGAGTCTCTGTAATATAAAATGAAGCTAATTAATAATTTGAAACTGTAGACTATGCATAATAGAATATATGCTTAAACGAAAGGCCTTTATATACTGAAAGTGTGTGTGCTTATACAGAAATATTAAGAAAGACTAATTTAACCATATTTTCAGATGTGTTTTCACAGGTACAGTATGTTCTAGCCATGAGACCAATTTATTTAAAAAAATAAACGTCAGGTTTGAATGAATCCAAGATAAACCTAATGCTTTAGTAAGAGAAATAAGTGGCAAATAAAGCAACCAAGCGTTATAAAACCCCTCATATCACATCCTGCATATCGACCTAACAAACAATAATGGGAACATAGTCCTTGTTAAAATGACACCTGCATAAGAACATTCAAATCTGCGTCATGAACTAAGTGGAAGGATGTCACAGCTGCTGGTGCAGGGACAAAAATATGGAAGGCCATACAAACACTTGTTTGCACTACTAATGCCTACTAATTTTAATTTTTTTGGACTTGTCATTGTCCTAGGGACTTGCTGTGTCCCAGTTTACCTCCTTTCTTTATAGTATACACTAAAAGTATGTACTTCGTTTTGTGGAAAAAAATGTCTTAAAATGTTTATCACTAATATTAGAGTATCCACATACCTAATATGATCTATTTATCATGTAGGTTGTATAGCAGGCAAAATGGGACACAGCATGTGCTTTAGACAGAACTTGTCTTTTGAAAATCATGTCAACCATATTAAAAAAATGAAGAAATATTGCTAAGCTAAGAAACATGTCTATATCTGATGTAGAGAAGCTCGTCGATGCGTTAACGACCTCCAGACTAGACTATTGTAATGCATTACTAGGTGGATGTCCTGCTTCATTAATAATCAAGCTACAGTTTGTCCAGAATGCAGCAGCCAGAGTTCTTACGAGGTCGAGAAACTATGACCATATAACCCCAAACTTATCATCCCTACACTGGCTACCTGTTGAGTTTCGAATCGACTACAAACTTTTGTTACCTACAAAACACTAAATGGTTTGGCTCCCATGTATCTTTTTAGTCTTCTAACACGCTACAATCCGTCACACTCTTTGAGATCCCAAAACACACTTCCCAGAGTCCTACACATATCACATCATAACCTTGTGCTCCAGTACATCTGATCACATGCACATTATCAACTTGTGCTTGTTATTATGATGAACAGCAGCTACACTAATTCCTCTCCACTGCTTCTCTCTCTTTATCCATCCCGAGCCATCCCGAAGTTGCACCAGCTCCAGTTAAGTAGATAGAAACATAATAATTACATCAGCATTTCCTACACAAGATATGCATTACTATAATTTATTCTTGTGCCAATTGCTGTCAATTAACATACAGAACAAGCATGACATGATTTATGTCACAAAATTACTTTCTTTTTTACTTTCAAACCCAAATGAGGTGCAGCTTTCAAATTATTAGTCTAAACTACAATATAAAATAACATTGAGTGGCATGTAGTTTTGCCATATTTTATTATTTTCTGAAAGTATTTTTCTGAAATAAAACATTATAACTGAAAATGGGACAAAACTAAAACATTGATTTATCTCTTATTAAGTCTCTTTATTTTAGTTTAGTAAAATAATCCTTAAACCATGTTAATGATACACTTAATTTCTATTCAATGCATGCAAATGATGGAGCCCAGAAGCACAAGCTCAGTGGACCAATGTTTTGACATATCGCTGTACACCAAAGTGAAATTTTGGTAAACTTTGACCTGCAAATTCATATCAAGTAGACAAAAGACGAGTGACTGATCGGAGATCAATACATCATGGCGTGACCTCCAGAATATACAACATATAAAACACAAATCATAACCATGTCTCAGTGTCCTGTTTGATACCACACAACTGTAAAATAAGATGTCAACATTTTAAACAAAGCTGCCAGTTTTGTGGTGTCAAACTATTTTTTGTTTCCACCCAATTTGCCACCAAAAAATTGTTCATGCAGAAACTCTTGTGTAATTGCAGCTATAGGTTACACCAGCAATCCCCAAAATATTTTGCACCACGTACCAGTTTCACACAAGCTCATTTTTCAATTCACCCAGGGTCACGTGCATAACTAAACACAACATGAATATTATATTACTACCATACATAAAATATGATTTAATCATTCATTTAATTATTGCATATATACCAAAACTAATTCAACTCACTATAATTACAGAATCAGTGAGATCCTAATTAATCGATTTTCTATTACAGATAATAACTGCAAATGAAACAAGATCGTGGAGTCAAAAAATATGCGAGTCAAAGAAATTTGAAATAAAATCTAAATTAAAGTTTATTTCATTTAATTTTTTTGTACTGGTCAGAGGCTGGTTGGGGACCGCTGGGCTACAAAATCAAACCTTGTAAACCTATTAAAATGAAACAAATTTAACCTAATGGACTGATAAATAAACCATATATATATATATATATATATATATATATATATATTTATTACATCATTATTTTATTTCCACTGAAAACAAAGGGAGATACCATTTTCCTAGTTTATGACCCCTTTCGCTTTCCACAATGGGTAACCTCAACTCAGCCCGCACGTGCCTGATGTTTATAGCCTCTGGCTAAGAGCAAGACTTGGGAAAGAGACACGCGCGCGCGTCATCGCAGTTCCCAACAACCGGCGTCTGAGACGGAATAATTCATTCATTACTACAAAAAGCAGAAGGAAGAAAGAAGGAAAAAAAAACTCACACTTTGGTAAGTTACAAACAAATGACTATTTATTTTTTATTATATATAGAATTATTTCATTTGCTTACATTATTTATGGGTCATTTAATCAGGTTTAATCTGGTATAATAGATAATAATCCTGACATATAAAATAAAGTTTTTACAGTTATACAAAAAAAGTGTAATTTTACAGGCTGTTCTGTTCATATTAGTAGTATGCACCCAATAAGTACACAATGTACACAATATGTACAACAAGTTGTTTGTGGTGAGTAATGTCCTCTAATTGTGTTCTTTTCCTGTGCAGTTTACTTCCATCCATGAAACTTGTTGTGCATGCTTACAACATGTCTGTCTGTGTAGGTGAAGGTAAAAAATAAACTGGGAAAAAAACACCTTAAAAACAAATAACCTTTAGAGCCCTTTAAAGCCTGTCAGTACCTTTAAACCTCATTTATAATCCAAACCTGAGTTTAAGGACCACTATTGTGTCTTTAAATATACATCATCTGTCAATACAGACACATTTCTTTGCGTAATTATCATAAGATCATCATGAGATGTATCTTAAAGCAGAATATTGCACACTTCTTTTAATGAATGTATTATTCTGTTGAGATAAGGATTTTCCTACATATCAAACGATATTGAATTGATATTTGTGATATTGGTTCGAACCTGAGCTCACTAACTTTCTTTGAGTTTTAACACGTTCTCCTTCTATCCCTTGAATAACCTGCAGACGCGCTGAGCAGGAAAAGATGAATTCCGAAGACGAATAAATATAATCACATAGAAGTTATGTTGAAGTTCAGTATATTGGTGAAATGTTAGTGTTTTGGCTCACATGCACCTGATAAGTGTGATGATGCATACGCAAAAACGTGCATTAAACTACACAAGTGTCAAGTTTTCCTACAGATTATATCTGTGTTTCGTTCAGGGTTTGTCAGTGATGATCCTTGTAGTCAGATTATAAGTATTAATGCTTGGTAACGTTGGTTTTGCTGGGATTTCATGTGCTCTGTGGATGAATGAGTCATAGTGTGGTACTGTTTGTACTGTTCTCCAGCTCAAGGAGATCAGATCCAATCGCCAGTTAATTCTCAGGGAATTGAGAATTGTCTTAGAGCATGATCAGAATAAATTCCTGAACTCTGGGCTTTTCAGGACTAGAACAAGAGATAAGTGAAATGGAGTGTTTAAATGATTCATTTGAATTATTGTTTTTGGGAAGAAAATTGGCAGCCTGGTTTATTGAATTTTTTTCTCTCTGATAGCTGTAATTGAGATGTAGGACCTTTTGCCGTTATTTTTTTGTATGCGTTTTGCCAATTAATCCCATATGTATTCATCTTTTTGGAAACAGATAATTATGGATGCAAAACATACGATATTCATATGTTAGATATTTTTTTTAATACAAAATGACTTTTAAAACAGAATCTGGTCCAATTCTAAATCTGAGCAGTTACAGCGCAATAACTCTATTGCGCTCTGGGTCTATAGAGGTCTTCGGATTTTAACTCCCAAAATCTCAATCATTAAAACAAAACCTATTTTGTTAGGTTTTGTGTGTGTGTGTGTGTGTGTGTGTGTGTGTGTGTGTGTGTGTGTGTGTGCGTGTGTCGTGTGTTTATTGTTGCACAAGTGAAGATGTCCTTAAGTTGAGTTTAAAAAAAAGACTTACATGTACACTATTTATTATTAAATGGCCAATCATTTGCACTAACACACATTTACTGTACTGGTCACAGCTACATTGTCATTGTGTTTATTGTCTTAGTGTGTTTTGTAGTTTGCACTAAATGTTGTTTGCACAGATTTGCACATGTGCACTTTAGTTGGTCTCCTGTTAGGTGTGTTTTGTGCATTTATTTGTGTTGTTTCGTGTAGCATCTTGGTCCTGAGGGAACACTTTTTTTGTTTTACTGTACACTGTACTGTATATGGATGAAATGGCAAAGGTGGAGATTAAAACTTCTTCTGTGAGAAATACATTAGAACCCAATTTGAATCTTCTAACCATCTTCCTAAACTCTTTTGATGGGTTATGTGTTCTGAGATGTTTTTTGTTCATCATGGTGGTGAAGAGTGATTTGAGTTACTGTAGTCTTCCTGTCAGCTCAAACAGGTTTGGCTATTTTCTTTTAATCTCTTTTATGAACAAGATATTTCTGTTCACAGATCTGCCACTCACAAGATGTTTATTCATCACCATTCTGCATGAATTCTAAAAACTCATGTGTGGAAAAATCCTAGGAGATCAGCAGTGTCTTTACCACCAACAACCATGCAGTAGTTAAAGCCACTAAGATCCCTTTTTTTCCGCATTCTGAAACTGTGTGTAAACATTACCTAAAGCTCCTCACCTGTATCTATAGGATTTGATGCATAACACTGATGACACAAGATAGACATTAGAACAGGAACAGGGACAATGACAGACAAAAAGGAATGTTCACAAGTGTGAAGATAGATAAAACTATAACAAAAATTAACAAAGATTACTAAGGTAATTGCAATATCAAATCTCATAATGAGACTCGCTTTTTAGTTTGCACTCATATTTGCTTACAGAATAAAAGACCAATGAATTTCCTTTTTGGTCATCTGCATTAATGTCAGGAATTGTATAGAAATTGGCAAAGCATATGCTTATTCGGTGTAAGGAAATATTCAGTATAACACTTTTAAGAATATATACATATATACAAATTTTTAACATTATTTCAAATGAACATTTGCACATTATTGGCATCTTTTAAAGAGCTTCATTAGGGAGCCAAACATCTTGAAGTTGTAAAGCAGGCTTGCGTTGGCTGCATCTGTAACTTCTAAATGAAAACTATTTGCTTGGCGAAATTGAAAATAATTTAAATTCAAAGTTATTATCAAGTCCATTTTAATTCAAACAATGTATTACGTTGAGTGCGTTGAGACGTGTGTAAGGTATGTATTACAAAAGATTTGAATTTTTCTCTTGTTGTTTAGGTAGACAGGAGCTCATATAAGACAGGGTTGTGTAATGCAGCATGTGTGTTACAGAAACCCAGGCAGTTATTCCTATTGAATATGTGAAGTGACTAAGGTTTTTGGTATTTCAGTTCTTCTTGAAAACACAGCATTTAGCTGAAGAAGAAAATATGGCATTTGTCAGATGGATCTAATTTTCAGATTGCGTTCTTTTTTCTTACTTTAAGTCATAGTGAATGGACAAGTTCTTTGGGTTGTCCTCTTTACTCACAGATATTAAGCTAAGTTCAGGACATCTTCGTATGTTTTATGGAGAACAGTAAAGGGACTTCAATTAAGTTTCACAAAGTAAATCTTTTCAACTTTGACTCCCTTGCCATCTGATAGCGTGACTGCGCTTTGTACTCACCATACATCCCTGTCTCGTGCTGGAGTGTCGCTGATTTATACAAGTTCAGATCTGGTTCTGCTTATCTGAGCATCTGTTGGTTTCTTGCTCTCATCTCGAATGTTTCAGAAGAGTCAAAGAGCTTTTTTGAATGGGTTAAATCGATTGTTGCTTTTTTTTACACTTAATGGTAGGAATGAATTTTAGATCAGTTTTCTTTTGAACAAATAAGCTTCAGACGTTTAGTAAGGGTGCGGGTGCTTAAACAATTTTCGCTATTACTTTGCTACCAACAAATAAGAACACGAGACATGATGGCGTGTGCATTGGATTAGCGTTTTATTCTGTTTATACCACCGTAAATTGTGAACACTAACATTTTTTTTTGGTAGTGGAATATTTGCAAAACAAGGTCTTGCTATCAGTTACATTATAACAGCTATAAATAGATTTTCCCTCGTGAGCCTGTCCTTCTTTCTCAAAGCAAAAACATCTTTGTTACAGTGTTACAGAGGAACTGTGTGGCTGAAAACTCAGATGAAGCAGTTTTTTTGTATTAGATTTGTTATCAATTCTATTTAAATGAATGTATAAACATCAGGGTGCCACCTATACACTGTGTGTTAATAAACAGTATGTGTTTGAGACCTACATAATGCCCCACTCATACTTTACATTAAAAAAAATCTCACATTCTCAGTTAAACTCTAACTGGATTATATATACACACATATAGTCTGAAACAATATTTTCAATTTATTCTAATAGTGTATTACAGATAATACACAGTACCACTAATCTTATTGCTAGAATTTGTATTGCATCAAATCAATTTATTCATACTGTCCTTCTTGAGGACCTGGATACCAAACAGGAGTCAGGAGTTCATTTCAAGAGTTCATTGAACCTGGATAAAACCCTAGCCTTCTGTGGCAGAGTTCAAGAGAACATATCTGGCCCGGCTTTTTGGGTGGGAAGAATGATTCTTCTCTCTCCCATGTTGATAAGAGTGACATTTGCCAGTTGTTGCAGTTACACTGGCAGCTGTACATCAGAGGAAGCATGTGTTAGATTTCACATAACAGTAGTGCAGTAGGGATGACCAAGGCTGTCTGTGGGAATGGCCTAAATCTAAATTGGGAGAAAATTGAGTAAAAATTGCACTTTATAGATTTTTGTTATGACTCATTTGGGTCATATGTTTAAAATAAATCTCCAGTGCAAAAGGCCCACTTAAACTCTGTGGTGTATTATTTCTAATAATCCCAATTTTCCTGAGAGAATACATATCAAGTTGATGATCTCACTTTTTTTTAAACCAGGTATATTTGCAGCAGGTTCACTTCTAAATAAATCAGCCCCCTGTTCATGTCTCTTTAGGTCTCGCACCTCGTATACTGGTCTGTTTTACGTCAGCTGAGCCTGAGCTCGCAAAGCTGTTTCCATTGTAGACAAGGAAAAGGGTCATTGTCCAATTTGACAATTAAAATCGAATGTGACTTGAGGTCAACTTTCAGGATGTGGCTCTAGGAGATTGGTTTTCTCTCATATTGTTTATACTAAAGGGTTTGGGTTACCACACATGATTAATAATGATATATCAATTGAGCCTCTTGCACCATGTTGTGATTGGTGGTCTGGCAGTGCAGGGGCTGTAAAGAATTTTCATGAGGGATTTTTATTGCTCTTTGGTTCTGCAAATTGTTCCAGGACAAACAGAGCAGGCGGGCATGTAACGCCACATTGTCACAACTGCTTTTATTGCGTAGGCAAGAGTTGGAGGCACAGGGTCATTAGAATGCCTGGATTCTGTCTGTTAACGAGTGGAGAGGTGTAAATTTCTTCTTTCATAAATGTGCATTTTATCTTCATTTTTTTTTGGTGACTTGTTCTGCGAATGTGAATTGGCTTACCTCATGAGCAATTGCATTTACATTTATTTTCCCTTATAATTAGGGCCAGTGATGCTGGAGGTTGGTTGATCAAAGTTTGGGCAATAACACATGAATAGTTGGCACAATCTGTATGTACAGAATAAAGTTGAATTTACTGGATGTCATATTTGGATTATATATTGGCCTGATTATATATTCGTTTCATAATTACTAGGGCTGTCTTTGATTAATCGATGAATCAATTAATTAAAAAACTCTCATTAACTCATTAACTCTCATTTAAAACTTATTTAAATTTTACTTTACATACAATTAATTTATTATAACTTTATTAAACCAATATTCAGGGTATTTATGTATAAAATGGCACAAATGCAAAAGTCACATATTACGTTTAACTATCTTTAATTTTGCCATTTATTGAAGCTTATATTGGCTGCTTGTTGAGGAGTGCATAGGGGATTTTTTCTTTGAACAAATTCACTCATGCTGGGTTATTTCTTTCTGTAAAAAAAACAAAAACAAAAACAAAACAAAACAGCATTTGAGTATGCAAGGTAAAGATTTTGATGACAATTTACTTAATAGTTGTTCATTAAACTATACCATTTTTACATGATATGGATTTACAGCTTTTGCTTACCGTGCTGATGTTTCGCCTTCATCCGTGACTTGGAACGCACACTTTTCTTCTGCTGCCGGTTGGCCTGTACTCTTTTCGCAAGCGGCTTGTACCATTTCACAAGCTGTTATCTTACTGTCACGACAACCTGTAATTCAAGCAGCCCACACTAATCGATAATGGCATTCGTTGACAATGAATTTCATTTAGGTGATTGGTCAAATTTACTTCCACAATTATATCTTAACAGTATTTCTGCCTTTACAAAAATTTGTTAACAACAAAAGGATGAAGGAAGATGTACGATTATAACCTTTGCGTTCACTTAATCTATGTTTAAACCTTGTTAAGCTGTGTTTTACAAGGCAACACCTGTTCAGCTGTGCCATCCATAAGACTAACATTTACTTTATGTTTTTTATTTACCCTTTTATCCAAGTTAGCACAGAAATCTGTTTCCAATTATCCTTGGAAGAAACAGCAAAAAAAACAAAAAAAAAACATTGATTTATTATCTTGTAACTCAAATTCAGTGTACTAAACATTTTGTGTACAATTGGATGGAAGTCTATAATTTAAGAAGTAAAAAATAACCACTCTTTATTTTCAAAAATTTGTATTCTGCATTTTAAACTTGTAGTTTTACATATTAGTGTATAACTGTCATATTTTATCATCCTGGCATTTTGCTCTATTTCTCTTTTTCAATTCTTT
The DNA here is from genome assembly GCA_024362625.1 of Silurus asotus. Classification (NCBI taxonomy): domain Eukaryota; kingdom Metazoa; phylum Chordata; class Actinopteri; order Siluriformes; family Siluridae; genus Silurus; species Silurus asotus. The sequence goes on along the minus strand of MU591762.1, from coordinate 7,261,742 downwards.
CATTTCACAGTATTTGATTTTCCTGTTCACACAATCTGTGTGCAACACCAATATTATTCAGAGCTCATGAGTCAATTATTTCACTTTATCAAACACCCATCCAGAGAGTTTTCCCCTTAAGAGTGCTTATAGTAAGGGTGTTGGTTCATAATCATTCTGTTTGCCAGCGCAGGAGTGCGGAAACTATTAAATAAAGTCTGTGGGAAACAAAGCCAGCATTGGAAGAAGAAATAACATTAGTGAGTGGACGTTATGTGCAGAACCATTGTGAAGGAGCTATTGTAGTTATTGTGGGTTAGTTGTCTCTAGCGTATTTTTTTGTTCCTTCCTAGCCTGCTGTTTCCTGTGTGTGGAGGAGTGCGCAAAGAACAGAAAAAGAGAAAAAAAGACTGAGGAGGGCACAGACCACCCAAAAAGAATGTCACTAGTGACCTCATCTCTTCATCTATCTATCCTACATAATGTGAATGTGGAAAAGTCTAAGTGGGTCACTTAGAATTATTTTTTTTCCCACAGAAAAAATTCACAGAAAAGTTGTTGCTTTTTTTTGTTAATTTTTGTTTTAATTTGGCAGAATACATTAATACAGAACTACAAAACATTAGTACAGAATTAATGATTAATTATTTTGTATAATTATTTTTTCATCTTAAATGTTTTTTCTATGCTTGGAAAGCACTTTGAGATGCTACTTTTAAAGGCTCTTATTATTAATTACTATTATTATTATAATTATTATTATTATTGGCCTAATAGACTAATAACTAGGGTAAACTAAGTAAACAAACTTTTTGCCTGACAGCTGAACCCTAGGCAAGAGACTTGAACAAACTATACTGCACACTATGATGCTATCTTCCGCTTCTTCTTTCGGCTGCTCCCTTTAGGGGTCACTACAGCGGATCATCCGTCTCTTTACTACGCTGTCCTCTACATCTGCCTCTTTCAAACTAACTACCTGCATGTCTTCTCTCACCACATCCATAAAACTCCTCCTTGGCCTTCCTATTTTCCTCTTTTCTGGCGGCCCCATCCTTAGAATTCTTCTACTGACATCCCCATGTCCCTCCTCTGACAAACCATCTCAATCTAGCCTCTTTCACTTTGTCTCCAAAACGTCCTACATGCCCCATTTCTAATCCTGTCTATCGTGGTCACTCCCAATGAAAATTTCAGCATCTTCAGCTCTGCTACCTCAAGCTCCACCTTCTGTCTTTCACTCAATGCCACTGTCTCTAAACCATACAACATCTCAGACAGGTCTCACCACAGTCCTATAAACTTTTCCTTTCACTCTCGCATATACCCTTCTATCACAACTTACTCCTGTTACTCTTTTCCACCCACTCCACCCTGCCTGCGCTCTTTTCTTCACTTCTCTAACACACTCTCTCTATTGCTTTGCACTGTTGACCCCAGGTACCTGAACTCCTCCACCTTCTCAACCTCTTCTCCCTGCAACCGCACCACTCCACTGCTCTCCCTTTCATTCACACAAATGTACTCTGTCTTAATTCTACTGACTTTTATTCCCCTTCTATTCAGCATGTACCTCCTCCTCTCCAGGTTCTCCTCTCAGCCTGGCTTCCAATCCTCTTTCCCAAACCTTAATGGTGTGGCTTATTAACTTGATTTCCCTGTAGTTCCAGCAGGTCTGCACATATCCCTTATTCTTAAATATTGGTACCAGCACACTCCTTCTCCATTCCTAAGCCATGCTTTCACCCTTCCAGAACCTTGTTGAACAATCTGGTTAGAAACTGCCATCTTTCCTAAAGATCTCCATGCTTCTACCAGTATCTCATTTGGTCCAAACTGACTTGGCACTCTTCATCCTCTTAATCACTGCTCACAGCTCCCCTTTACCACCACTGAGCCCCTGTCTGACCTCTTTCCTGAACCTCACTCTACAGTCTTCCTCCTTCAGTTTCCCCCAACCTATTCTTATTTCAGTCTTCACTCTCCATCTCTTCTTCTTCACCTCCAAAACCATCCTACAGACCACCATCTGATGCTGTCTAGTTACACTGTCCCCTGCAACACCTTACAGTCTCCAATCTCCTTCAGGTTGCTCCTTCTGCATAGACTGTAGTCGACCTGTGTGCACCTACCTCCACTCTTATATGTCACCCTATGCTTCTTCTTCTTCTTCTTCTTCAAATAAGTGTTCACCACTGCCTTTTCCATCTTTTTCACAAAATCTACCACCATCTGCCCTTCCGCATTCCTCTCCTTAAAGCCATACCTTCCCTTCACCTACATGCCAATTGAAACCTGCCCCAATGACCTAACTTTCTTTCCTAGGTACACTCTCTACCATTTCATCTAACTCAATCCAGAATCATTCCTTCTCCTCCATTTCACAACCCACTTGTGACATTTATCATTACCCCTTCAACGTCCAGCTTCACATTCATCACTATCAGAAACTCTCTTCAACTCCACCTCCACTCTTACTGTACTCTTCCTTCAGGATAACCTCAACATCATTTCTCTTTCTCATCCACACCATGGTAAAACAGTTTAAACCCAACTCCAATGTTCCTGGCCTTACTCCCGTTTCACTTGGCCTCCTGTACACACAACATATCTACCTTTCTCCTCTCCATCATTTCAGCGAACTATCTCATTTTACCAGTCATAGAACCAACATTTAAAGTACCAACACTAACCTCCACTTTCCTACACTTCTCCTTTTCCTGCTGTCTCTATAGATGTCTTCCCACTCTCTTTCTGCTCCTTTCGCCAACAGTAGCCCAATTTTCACTGGAATGCCTGTGGCGGTCATTTGTAACAACTGAGCCGGTATGAATTAAGGTTCAGGATAGTGTGAAAAGAACATGTTAACAAACTGCCAATGTGTCTCTCACACTCAGGAATACGATAGGTATGTTAGAACACATATAAGGTGAGAAAGTTCAAGTCAGTGTTGAAAGTCTTTCTTTGTTGCTGGGATGTGTTAAAATGAACGCCTGACTTTGATTAGTTTGCTCTGTTTTACTCCTGGTGAGTGATGACAGAAGTTGATGAGGCAAAGTCATATTTGTGAGAACACATACATAACACATAACAAAATGCATTAAAATGATTATCAATGTACAAGTTACCATGTCTTTAAGAAACACAGTTCTGTTTCACAAGACTTCTAAAGGGGGCTATTGTTAAATCTGTATTTATGTACTCTCCACAGTGATCATACATGAAACAACACTCGAACAAAAGAAAGGGTGGACACATCAGATGTTTAGTTTATGATCCTTAGTAGATACAGTAAAACTCTCACACGCAATAAGAGCTCAAAGAATTTAACTAAATTAATTCAGAGCTATATAAATTATGACATTTAAGTATTATTTTTAATCTCTAAGAAAAATTTTAATGCAGTATATGTACATATGTAGTTCCTAGACACTTAAAATAGACACAGGAAATACTTATTAACTCTCTATTTTCTGCCATGTGGCAGATAAATATTTTGCCTCTTTATAATAAAACTTCACTTATTACGGTACAATCAGTTTGTGTGACTTGGTCCTTGAATTGGCAAGACAGCAACATTTTTCCTGCTAAGTACCTCCATAGACAATTGTATTGCTCCTCTATTATCATAATTAATTTCTGCTTATCTCCATCCAGTCAACAATAACGGAGCTTTACCCAGCATTGCACTTCCTTCCCAGTGTGCATCTGAATAATCGTGCTGGCTGGCGCCAACCCCAGGACGACAGACTAGAAGTGAGTCCATGTGGGGCAGACAGAGGCAGGTTTCCGCTATACACACCCAGGCAGTTGCAATAGACACGATGGTGATATGCTGTAGTAAAAAGTTATACTACATTGTGATTCAGAGAGCTCTAAGACAGTATTGCCCCTGCAACAAAACTAATTTGTGATGCAATACGGAAATAGGCTTGACGTAAAAACCAGGCTATTTTTGTTTCCCATTGTTCTTTGAAATGAGCAGCTCTGCTGGTAGGAGTCGACTAAGCAGCTGAGATTATGAATATCACTTGCGACTTTTAGTATTAGATCCACTGATCTTTTCTGGGATTTCTTTATTTTAGGAATTTGATGTTTGCTTGCTAAGTCAGGATGACCGAGTTCAAGGTTCCTGAGGCTGTGATTAAAGTGTTTAGACTTTTGATTGAACCGGAGACAATTACTTTGATAACCAAATGAGTGTCAAGGCTTTGGTTAAGCTACTGTAACATAGAGCCTTTAGTTGCACAGCTTTTGACACAAAATCAAAATTCACTTCTCCGAAGTCACTTAACAGATTAGATTCTGTTAAGTTATAATTCATCTGTGTTGCTCGATTTTGCTTTTCATTGCTTGCCTGAGAAGCAGGGACTCCTTACAAAAAGTGGATTTATTAGGAGAAACAACGAATAAATAAATCATGTCTTTAAACATGTGTTCTCAAACACAATTTATTATATGAAACATCTGATATGGTAGTATAAACTGCTTAGATGAAAAAAACTGACTCTGTTTCAGAGAGTAGTAATGGAAGGGAATCGGGAGTTGGGGTGGTGCTACACCTGGCAAAAAGACAGAGATAGCTTTAGATGGGATGGGAGTGCCATTATGACCCCTTAACTCTCCAGGGATCCTTGCCTCCCAGAGCTCTTACTATGTTTTCTCTTACTCTTTAACAACCAGCAATGGTATTTCTCAGGCCTAAAGGGCCAAGATAAATCAGATGGGATATAGGGAAGTATGCATCGTACAAGCATGAGCAGAAAAAAGGGAGATTCTTCCTTTTTAACTTTGATTTAGTTGGCTTCTTATATCATTTTGCAGGACATGAGTTACTCTTGTGGTAAGGGTAAACAGAGGTAAATTGATATCACCAAAGGATTGAGTCTGTCTATTTTATCCTTGTAATTTTTCATACCTTAAATTCTTTGTATCGGGATTGTGTGTCTTTGTGTAAATCATTTGCATTATGCCAAGATCATGTCATCATATTCATGACCTCAAATAACATAAGGGATTCGGCCTTGGTGTAGCATTAGCTTCCATCTCTCCCGAGAAGACTTTAAAATAAAGCAAAGATCAGCATACAAAACTTTAGCCAAAAAGCCACAATGGTGGGGACACTAATGGCTTTCTTGGTTTTCTATATGTTTACTTATGTCATCCTTTATATAAACTGAGATTTCATATTTTATAGACTCTCCAATCAAACATGATCTATTAATAAAGCCATAACAGATCTCTGCAACTGTGGTTAGTCTTGGCTATATGTAAATGTCCTCAGAATCGCCTTAGGGACCTGGTTGGAGATAAATGGAGTTCTCTGGAAGTAGTTTGCTTAATTGCAGTAAAGGACCTTGTCTTATTATTATTCTTCACTAGTCCAAAAGGCATTTTAATTCATATGAAAGTCACATGCTAATTCAGGCACTGAAAATATTCAAATTGGCAATGTGTGTACGTGCATATAGACTCTCTGAAGGGAAGTCTGACCTTAACGTTGTCTTGTACTACGTAAGGAAGTGTCCAAATAAGACCCTGACAGACAGGAAAGTGGATAGTGACACTGTTTTAAACACACTGGCTCCACTGTCAGTCTGAATTACTGTGGGCTAATTTACTGTTCACTGTCAGGCAGACATCTTGAACTTCCACTTTGGGGAATTATGAATGTGTGTTTCATGGGTGGTTCGACATACAAACAGAAATGAGGCCATTCAGACCACCTGTGATGAAATCATCTATAACCTTCTTTATGTCATCTGTTAAGAAACAATATATTCAAGTAATTACTTAATGACTTAATGAAGTGCTGAAAGCAACAATTCCTAAACAATGCAAATAACTAAATAGATATTGGACAGGTGAATGATGAAAAAGCACTTGTAATTTAATGTTTATAATTTTTTTAGGGCACATAAATGTACACATTTTTGTTGAATGCTCCTTGTAAATTGATACATTTCTTAGTTGGTAAATTGGGCCCAGTGTTTCTACAGTGAACTTGTTTAGGTCATCTGTTTTGATAGGTTTGATAGCTGATCTGTTTTACGTGTATTGTTAAGCCGGTGTATAAACTAAACTAAACTAATTCCTTTTGATAACACAGAGCTTAGTCCTTTTGATATAAATTTTGGCAAGGCCACACTTATTATTTAACTTCACTCTGAAGCTAATTGGTTTGATGTGCACTAGATGTTTTGTCTCCGTCAGTAAAAACAGTCTAAACAACCAAAGACACACAGTTTGTGCTGGAAAGCTGCCTTTCACTTGTAAGACACCCCATAGTGAACGGCTAAAGCAGAGACAATATTGACAAAGTGCCTTAAAGCCTTAGCTCTGATCTACAATAAACTTCCTTTTCTGTATCCACAGCCAAAACAAGATCCCAGATTTAACAGTTTTACACCAAAGAGGTTGATTCAACTGCTTGCCTACTGTGAAAACAGTCTAAAGTGTTAGACCACATTTCTGTGAATCTCTGAAAGGACTTCTCCTTTTTGGATATTTTCCACGCATCTACTTATCACAATCATTTATTAGTTTGGCAATTTCGCATTTTGAACACAAATCATGCTATTCAAAGCACACAGTGTTTTTTCTCGCTCAGGCTAATACATCGCCACAAGTTAAGTACATGCTGAATTGTGATTGTTCATTTACAAACCAAAACTGGGTTTGTTTAGCTGGAGGAATTCTGTGCATTGTGCTCCTTGGCCTTCCTGTTACCCTGCAGTCAGTTTGTACAGCTAGAGTACATTTGGTTGGGTAGAACTCTAACGAGACTTTGCACCATCTGTGCCATGTCCAGAGAGTTCTTTTCAAACCTTGATGAATGCATTATTGCTAATCCTTCCTTTTCATTTGATTTGTTGACTCATGCATATCTCTTCAGATTTTCACATCAATCTCTATGTTTAAAATCCAAAACACTCTGCAGTGTCTGTTTATTTTAATGCAGTCAACAGAAATCAGCCTCAAATCTCTGCATTAGATGGATAGCCAAAAGAAGTGTCAATTTGACAGATTACTCATCTATGTGCTTTTTCCCCCCCCTAAGCCACTGCTGTTTTCGGTCTCTCAGATCACACCGAGTGTGCTTTCTAAACAGCAGCAGGGTGATAGAGTGAGTATGAAAGAGAAGGTCTTTTCTTGTAAGGCTTTGTGGTGGCATCAGACTCAATCGTCATTTGGGGAGGTTGTGTGGGAATCTGGTGCCAAAATGAATGACCAAATGAATCACTACGAATGCCTCCAATAATATGCTGGAAAGTTCTGAAATTGTTTCATGTTGTGCACAATCAGTGGCTTTTGCAAAGCAAGTATGATTCTTGGGGTGCATTGGGGATTAAGAATGAGATTGAGCAGACATGTGAGAACTGTCAGGCAGCCAATTTGTGAATTTACGCTGACACTATGCATAGATCTATGCGCAGTGACTTATGACACAGGAGCGTATCAGTTAGAAATGGACGGGGGGGTATGGTTTTTATGATATTTTGCAATTGCAGCACTGTTTGTAAGTGTTGATATGGTCTGGGTAGCATATTTTCATCGCCTGTTTTCCTAAATATAAATGGATGGGATTATTTTAAGAAGAAATCTGGATTTTGTTGTTCTCACTTATATATTTGAATCAGATTAACTGTATCAGATTTCATGACTGCTGCAATGTACAGTGCATACAGTAGAAAACTAAAACACCATTGAAACTCACTGCTGATCTCTAAAGATCTCTTAAGAATTATACAGGTTTTACTGTATACTGTTCGTATTATGTGCCAAGATGTAAACTGGATTAAAGTATGAAGGAATTGACTTTGCTTGCAAAAAAGTTCATTAACATTTGTTAATCACTGTATATTGTACAGTATTACTAGCAGCACGTTTGAAAATTATTCCACTTTGCTTTTTAGAAAACAATCGTACAAGAAAATAATTAACTATAGGGTAAAGAGATGAAGTAGCACACAGAAATTGAAGTTGAATTTGAAACACATAGTTAGATTAATATCGGAAAGTAAGTCAGAAATACTACCAGAGCTGTGCTGAAACAGAAAATTTATCAACACATTCTGACCAATCAGAATCAATTATTCAGTACTCATAATAAGGCAAAATAAAAAAACTGAATGGCTATTAATTTAATTAATTTGGCTGATTATTACAAAAGGGGAAAATAGATTTTGATGGAAAGATGTTATGAAATGATTATGAACATGGTGTGGTTTGTAAATGATTGTTCACATGGCACATATTTCTTGAATTGTTTAGAGATAGATATTTTATATTATTGCCAATATGAAATGTATTTTTTTATTTTTTAGGCTAACCTGTGAACAAGTGTTTTCAGAATTGTCCACGGTGTTGATCTGCCTTCCTTTGTCCCTCACACATCCCTAAAAACACACGCTTCCTGGGAAACTTCTCACGCGTCTTTGTCTTATTGTTTCGTATTTCTAACTGGCTGGTGTAAACAAAGGTTTACTCAGAACCACTGGAATTTTGTCATAAACATGAAAACGTGCGTTTTAGACAAAGACCACTTGTGAAAATGACATATTGCTCTCGTCAATGCGCCTCAATTTTATTAGTCTGCGTGACTGAGGTTTGCGATGAGCAATGAATTCTTGCCATTTGTCTCCCCTTCATATTAAATTCACAGCGAAGCAGAGTAATGAGCTTGTTCTGATTCTTTCAACTGTGCTCTTCACTTCACACATGTCCCTAGGAACTAATTTAGACCTATGCTATAGCTTAGACTATCAGATCTGTGTTTGATTAGTTGTTGTGAACAATGTCTCTTGAATATTGGCTATCAAATAAAAGTGCAGCACTGTCTCAAGCTGATGCCATTCACATATTCAGGACAAACCACTCAAACATGGAATTGCTCCATCCACATTAGGTCTAAAAGCAACTCCTGGATTTTCTCAAAGTCGAAACATCTAACAGGGAAGGTCCATCTGTTTGCCTTTCTGGCTGTTCCACGTGGCCAGATGTTGGTATGCAGAGGTGAGGAATCTGATGCTTCTATTGGCCTTGTGACCTGGTATGTGAAGGAGTGGACCCTTATCTGGTCCAGCGCACACGCACTCCAGAACAGACCTGAAGCAGAGGTGTTGTTTGTTATTGTAGGAGTTTAGCTCACATGATCTTTGGGAGTGTTGTCCTCAGGACTACTTTAGTCAATCTCTGACCTACATGTTTTTCTGATGATTTTAAAATATGCCCAATGTCCTAGTACATACTAGAATGATCTCCCACTAAACTAAGCTGCCAAATTATGCACTGAGGATGGGAGTATTAGTGTGGATGTTGACAGCTTAGGAAGATAGACATATTTATCATTCAGAGCTCACTTATCTTTGTATCATTCTGTGCAGGCATTAAAAGGGTGGAGGTATCCGTCCTTCAACTACAGGACACTATTTCAAATGTTCACACCTTGTTCTCATCAGATAACCTGCCTGCCCTGTGGCTAGGGACACATTTGGATGCAGTGCTGTATTTTCTCAGTCCAAAAAGCACAAGTATATGACTAACAGATGTCTCAGAAACTGTCGTTTCTACAGACTTGTTGAAAAATGGGCTTGGTTTGAATTAGATAGTATTGGATTGGTTAGTAGATAAATAGTTAGAATTTTAGGATAAGATATACCTTTATTCGTCCCACAGTGGGGAAATTTCTTAGGGATATATTTATAGAGATGTTATAGAGACTTTCTTTTTCTTAACCTTTTTCTCAAGACTCCTGGACAGGTAAACACAGAAAGCGCTGCAGAATTAAAAAAAAGAGGAACGGAGAGACAACAGCGAAGGACGAGGAGAAGATTTAAGCCAAAAAACACAACAGAAAGTTTCCATCGTGTGGAATAATTTCAAACTAAAACATAAAAGAAAACGTTATATAGTGCATTTACCTTTGATAAACTAATTCATATTTATTTTTCACAGACTGCAATTTTAGCATTAAATTCTTTTTCTTTAATTTTTTTAACTCTTTTTTTAAACTCCTTTAATGAGGAAAAAGTACTTATCCGATTACTCGATTAATCGATGAACTCATCGGTAAAATACTCAATCACTAAACAAATAGATAGCTGCAGTTTCACAGATGTCAGATAAATACAGACATTCGAGTCATCATTAAATTCCTACTTACCATCTTGGAATTGGCTACCTACAGTAGCGCAGCAGCTTTCGCACATGGTACTTTATCTTAATCACTCAGCCAATTAATTAAATAGTGATTAGAAGCATTTGAATCACTCTTCCATCTGTTTCCTGAAACAGGAAACAGATCTGTCAGTTGTCCTGTCTAATCAGGCTACCTAGTTTGTTTAGTTGTTCTGGCTAAATGAATAGTGATTAAACTGGCCAGATCGTTAAAAGATCGTTCCATCTATGGAAACGGTTTCCCATCCAAAAGCTTGTGTTTAAGCTTCAGAATGAAAAGAACCGGTTGAATTAGAATCTGTTTGCCTTCAGAACCCTCCTGGAAACATGTCTGGTGTACATTAGGCTGCTGTCTTTGTATGAGAGGACCGGGTGCTTGTTTTTCGGCTGGTTGAGCCCACTGTTGTGTGCTCTCAGGGTGGTAAGCCTTTCCTCAGCTCTCTAAAGATCACACATTTCCCTTCACAATATAACACATAATGAATATGTTGTGCTTCTGTCTTTTGTGGCTTTGTTTTTTTTTTTTTTTTTACAGAAACATGAGCTCTTTAAGCTCAAGCTTGAGAACAGTGCTGATATGTACGACCATGCGAGTATGAAACACAGGGAGGTGTTTGGGATGTTACAGAGTGGACAAATGATTAATTAATTAGCTAGACCACCGGGGCAACTGGATGCCTCTGTGTATTTCCCCACTCGCTTGTTTTGGTTGACCAGAAAGAGTGTTTAATGTCAATCTTTCTGCTGCGCATAATTGTGCTCACTTGTGCAAATGTTTTAACATTTTTCTTATTTTCTTATTTCTGTTATCTGTACACATTAATATAATCAGCTTAATTAATGATATTGATTTGTGTAGTGCAGCAACTTCTGGGTTTTTTGAAGCATCGATTTTATTGTTACAGCTACCAAATAAGAAACGTTTGTTTTGGAAAAGTCAATAGGAAGTCATTTTTTTTGGGTTCTTGAACTGCCAGGCAATTACAAGTAAAACACTTATAACCCAGGTGCGGAATCTGCTTGGCTCGAACGCTTGGAATAGTGGTTTGTTTGGAAAATATTTTGAAAGCCAAAGTTCCAGATCCCTTATTATAGTAAAAACCAATGCAAGTGCTTAAAGATGATTTTACATTGGGATGCAGAAATTAATGTGATGCTTAACTGATTAAACGTTTAGACTTTCACTGGGAATTATAAGTGTCGGTACCGATCCTTTAAATTCTGACCCCATAAAAAGTGCAGTTTTATATTGCGATAATTAGGCCATCTTCAGTGCATCATTTTTTTTTCTGAGATAGTCTTTTTATGAGTGCTCATTTTATGGGAGGCTTTACATTTCTGAAGGGCTGGAGGTTACATAGCGAGCAATCACTGAAACATATCCAGTGTCCTGCTGTTCACCACAGTCCAATCACAGGCCCGACGAAGGCCACTATGGGAAGTAAAGGCACTCATCCATTACCTTGACAACACCAACACTGCGTTCAGCTCAACAGCTTCCATCATGCCCTGTCTAAGTCTTTGCATGTATGTCCCGCCTTTTTAACACAGTATTCTTTATGGGGAAGTGCTCATTGTGAGTTTGCTCGTTATAGGGTCTACATTTTAACAGGAAACGTCATAGTATTCTACCACCTGCTATTTGAACTTCTTTTAAGCCATTCTCAATAGTCTTTATTTCATCGTCACACAAACAGGCATTCATGGCGTTTGGCTTTAAGATTGATGAGATAATGCAGTGAATATTTTTTTTGCTTCTCTTCACTTATTGCTTACTTAGTGTCTTTGTTAGCTTTTATTTCAGTATGCTGTGGTCTTTCTTTTCTTATTGCAAAGCAATATATCGAAAGAAACAATGTCAAGTGGGGAAGCCACCAAAGACCAGATTGTTTTACATACAGAATTCTTGTCACATGGAAGTGCCTGAGTATCAGCTACTTCCTCTTCCTGATGTGTGATGCTTTTCCCACACTTTTGTGTTTGTTTTCTTTCCTTGTATTGAAAAAGCTAATGACTGACTTTTGTCTGGGTCACAGGAAATAAAACATTAACATTCAGACTGCATATTAATTTTCAATCTAGTTCCAAACACCCAAAAAAATCAGATAGTAACAAATTCCTCCTTGGCAAATGTTGGTTTGTTAATTGAAAAAAATTAAAAAAAAATGTCACCTGATTGCACTTTATCACCACTAGATTAGTTTTAGAAATGCACTGCTTCCTTTACTGAGAAGCAAGCATATTGTAATAGTGGCGATAAGAAGTCTCCTTAGAGTCAGTAATGATGATGGAAACCATGCTTTTTTTCCCTCATAAATCAAAGTTAGTAATTCCTAATAAATCACAGTTATGAAGAACCCTAGTTTAATGGAAAATGATGAGGTGTGATTTAAATACTTTATTTTTCACCAACTGGATTCTGTCACTATTAACACAGACATAAAAACCCCCTGAAGGACAGTTTTGCTAAATGAATTATATTAATACCAGATGTATCGCTTTCACCTTGCAGACCTCAAATTATATTGTCTCTGATTCAACAGTGTGAGTTAAATTCCTGCAACAGAAAGATTAATACATTTGCAGTGATTGTTTTTTTGAGTCAAGCACCTGCACTTCGGTTGGAGCTGTAAATTCCGTTTTAGGCATCGGTCCAGATCTTACGGACTCTGAATGGGCCTGAAGTGTAAATCAGACTTAACATCATCCGAACTGCTGCCATAAAGCTGTCGCCTCCTCCAAACCTTTTGATGCTCCCCAGTCATCCCCATCTGCCTTTGAGATGTTTAAGTAGATGCCCTGGTCTTGTCGAAATGAAGTGGTAACTGGTGACTCAAGCTGGGCTTTTTATGCTGGAATTAAACTTAGTGTTGAATTAGATTTCATGTGGCTCAAAGATTTGTCTCAATAGTTTCTGTCTGCTGAAAATCCTGATAAAAGTTTCTGTGTTGGAGTAGCAGCTTAATTGGCATAGCCTTTTGAGATTGTGAATGAATGGGAAAATGTGCCCTATCTGTATTTTGCATACGTTTAGCTCTAAGCTCATTTTGCCTGTGTTTGAAACTCTCCACAGGGGTATTTGCTGTAGTATAAGTGGGTCTCTATGGTTCTGTCTACAATAAACCCCAGCATGGGAAAAGACCTAGTATGTAAAGAACGCACAAAGAAAACTAACTATTCAACAAGCCTATTTTTTGGTTTCTCAGCCAGCTAATTAGCAGAGCAAAAAAAGTGATAATAGGTTTGAAAATATACTACACATTAGCCTACTTGAATGAGTAGAAAGTTCCATAATGTTTTGGTTGTACTATTACTACATCTATTTATTGTGTGAATGGTGCACTTATAATGTCTATTGAAGTGTTTTGAGGTTCCACATGCAATTTGTTTACATAGTGCGACCTCTGTAAGGAAATAGAATAAAGATTGCAGGGGGCTGATTAGCCATGGGAACGTTTGTCTAAACAATGCGTCAGTTTTCCCCTCGGGGTGAACCTCGTCCAGTGGAGGTCACACGCTGGCACACACGCACATCAGAATCAGGTAGCAGCTTTCTGAGTAATAATGTTTGTCGTTCAAGGCTCTGTTTCTCTTACATACCATGACCACTCTAAATCCTGAAGCACTTTCCCAAGTGCTGGCGACTTCAGGATGGCGTCAGCCCCTGAGCGTGGCACTACAAATGAGGATGTGCAGCTGGAACGGTTCCCTTTTTTTTTTTTTTTACAGAAAACAGGACAGACGTCAACATGGCTACTGTCATAGTGTAGGAATGTCATCTTGAGCCTGATTTAGCCTTATTGAGGCATCCTTAAGCTGAACAGGAAAACGGCCTCTTATTCAACTCTTTTTGCTCATCTTTCGAATCAGATAATTCTCAAGGGTTTGCAACCAAGTGGAAATGTTTTATGGATTTGAATTACTGTTTAAATTTAATAGGAAAATGTGTTGCCTGTGTGTACCAATCTGGACCAAATTTGATCTGGGTAAATGTTGTCCTTGATATGTGGCACATATATTTAGCTCATAGGAAAGTTCAGGTCTTGATTATAATTAAAACAAACTGAATGAATCCGACTGATTAGTCTATGATTATGCTGAATTCGTCCCATTACCCGTTGACAGCACCAGTAATCATATATAGTGAAACTAATACATACACACATGCTTCTAATCATAGGTTTCCTGTACATGCTAAATTTCATAAGTAAAAACATCATTTTTTTTGTGTTTTTGTGTTTTCCACAGCAGCAATACAGTAATGTAAAGGAGAACACTTCCTGCATTGTTAGAAGAAGAAATTGAAGATGGGGTTTGTAGAATTCTGGAAGACGGGCCACATCTGTCCACTGCTGGCCATGCTACTTCAGTTACTTCTGCCTGGTGTTATTGCTGACAGAGCCTGGAATCAGTACATGCCACGACTGCAGCTCTCAAATACAGGTTAGAAAAATAAAGCTTTAGTGTTCTAAATACATTTTGTATCCATGTGTTTTATGCTACCAGGATATCTAATATTTTTCAGCTTTGCAAACAAAGATTGCAAACTGTTTTTTAAAGAATCTTGGTTGTGAAATGTCATAAATATTTTTTATAACACGTCTAACATTTGTTACAGAGTACTTTTAATTGAATTTATACAAAGGGAATAGGAAATGTATTGCAGGAATGAAACATTAAATTCATTATAACTTGACATTCTTGCCCTCGTTATAAGTGTTCCATTCCCAGTAGCAAAAAAACATACAGGGTAGTTTTTACTGTAGTTTTTGATAGTACCACTGTTATTCAATAAAGGCGACACAGTGGACAAAGGCATTTTTAATAATCCTTCTATGGATATGTGTTTCCTCAGTTGTTGTCAACTAGTCCAATCCTATCAGATCTTTTTGAGCCAAGTGTGGAAGTGTTTATGGTGCAGTAATTTGTCAGTGTTGTGGGTTTAACAAGGTGCAAGCTTTAGGTAATGGTGCGTCCGCTTAGCCTTTGGGATATAAATACAGCCAGTGGCAATGGTAAGCATGCGCATAAAGTCATAATGATAACCTCCAGCTTTTCTGAAAATGACACTCATTATATCTCAGTTATATATTATATTTATAATATCAGAATTAATCTGTATGTAATATCCACAACTACATCTTGGCTTTATCAATTCCAAATGCTAGAATTGTTAAACATATTAAGAAAAAAAAACACTAAAACTTTGTCCTGAGTTACCTGGAAAGTTATGTATTTGCATAATTGAATGGGTTTATCATCACAAGTGTTGTATAGCATATTGGTCAAAAGCAGAACAGAAATTTTTTCCATGGTGTTATAACTACGACACTTTTACAGTATCCAAAAAAAACAACAGTTCCAGAGATAAGGCTTGGCCCCTGGGATATTTCACTTGGCATCCCACAGGGTGTCTGTGTGATCATTCTCTCCACAAAGCGCTCATCTCCAGAGCTCTAGCCTGTTATCAGCTCATCCCAGTCTGTCCTCGGCACTGACCTCCAGAACTTTCTGGAACTGGCCAGCACTCGGCCGACTTCCTGACAGGAAAGAACCACACAGGGAGGCATTGTACAGTGTCTTATCCTCTTTACTGCCAATGTGCTTCCCATTATCTCTAAGCATGTTAATACTTGGTCTCAAACATACACATCATCTCTGAGGCGCCAGTTATTTATGACACATGAGCAACACACCTTTAAAGCTGGACAGAGAGACTCGAACACAGACGTTACTCATTACCAAGGAACGGTATCTGCATGGAGGGCAGTTGTCTCACTTTGAGAGGAAATAATAGGAAGAAAAACAAAATTTGCACACAATGCTTAGGCAAAAAAGGTTACCTGTCTAAGTTTCCTGTTTTAGTGGGCTTTTGAATTGATGTGTATTATTTTATTTAATTTATTTTGCTAAATCCTAATGATAATATTTCAATGTTAGGCTGGAATCTTGGCTCCAAGAGCTTTCGGAAAATAATACATTAGTTATCCTGAATAACTTCTGCACTTTCCTGAAGAAAACATCAGGTACTATTAAGTCTACGGTTAACATGAAACGATTGGATCTGATGATTTTATTGTGATTGAACGGATTTTGATGCCCCACTTGTAAATCAAGATTAATTGGTATAAACAAAGACTTGCTGACAGATTGACATAAATAGATGTTCAGGTGACGGCATATATCTGGTTCTCAACAGCATAATTCTCACAGCTATTTTTCCCCTGACAGAAGACGAGGACAGCTAAGTGGATTACAACCAAAGTAAATGGGCCTCACGTTTGTGAATGACATCATGTCTCTGTTTCTTCCTAGCCCGAGTGAGAATCATAATCGCAATTAGCAATTTTGGCAGCTGCACTTCTTCGAGTCTTTTGGTTACCCAAGATTTAAGCGATTAATTTCCCCCCAAGGTGAAGAGTTGCAGCAAGTCATAAAAGGTTCCAATGGTGGATTTTTTGTCTCTGACAGTAAAATATTCATGTTCACTTCTATCCATTTCCTAATGTCATTTTTGATTAAGGTTGTAGAATATCAAAGGTTGAGTCCACCTTTAAACATTGCATTTATGTCTTTTCTTGGAATGTGAACCCTTTCAGATAGTAAGGCTGTTGGTGCCATGTGGTGTCATGGCGACGGCCTCTGACTGTGTGACATCTGTGTACATGTCGGATGGCTTTACTCTCAAAGCTTTGACCTAATGAAGCTGTCAAGCCAGGGACACAGAACAGGGCACACAGCCTTGCTTAAGAATGCTTTTAATTAGGGGACGCATATGTGGGGAAACAGCGGACCACTCTGGCATGAGAGTCTGAGTGTATCATCTACACCACCGCAAGTAGATAAATGATTAAGGAAAGGAAGCTGCCTTTATCCAGAAGCCCAGAGCTGCAGTTAACCACACTTCGTTTTTATCCTCAAAGATGCTAGATAACCTAATCTATTCTTAAACATGACCTAAACTTACTTAAGTATTGGCGGTATTACTTAAGTAATACCGCCATATCCTTCTGATGAATCTTCATTTATGTCTAAAGAGATCTGGATCATTTAATCTTAGGCTAGAGCACTGGTAAGTGAAATAGATCAAAGCCTTTTGGATTTCTAGAGATATTCACTTGAAATGTAAGTGGTTGTGTATCACTAGGCGAAGCAGCATGTGGTCTAGTTTCTTTTGAAAAAGGGAACAGGATCTGGAGTGCCTCACTTGCCTGAAGTATCTCTCACATTGCAGTTGAGTATGTCTGTGTGTGTGTGTGTTGCCACACACTCTCTGCAGCAATGTATAGCATAGTCTCTAAGGGACTTGATGTGTTACAGAACATTGTGATACTTATTGCAGTAAAAAAGCACAAAGTGCCAAAGGTGTTTTCCCCATTGCAGTGTGTCTGAGCAGCTCCACTACCCCCAACACCCCAGGGAGTCCAGGACTAATCCCGCACACCCCGACCTTTATTTCTGTAACTAATTTACTATTAATTATTTGTTTAGAGACATAAAAAATTAGCTATGGCAAGCTTCACACTTATAGTAATGTGATAAAAAAAAAAAGAAAAACAGAATGCCTATTGAAACCCTTAAAGTAACAACACTTACATGTTTTCATCAAGCCGGATGTTTAGTGATGTTAGCTGATTGTTTAATGAAAAAGTGCAGTGGACGTCATGAGGGCAAATCCCTGTAAAGGCCAATGAGAAAACTTTACACAAGTAAAAAGACTTTACACAAATTAAAAAGGAGGGCATTAGGAGATCTGCCTGGCTTAGGATGAGAATTCAAGAGGCATGAGGAATCTAATACATGTAGTTGTTTCTAGATACAGATAATTCCATCAAGACTGGGGTATTGACAATAACAAGCTTCAGCAGGCTGCTCAAGAATAATATTCGACTACACTGAAACTTATATCCACAAAGAGACTGGTTGTGCCAGACTGAGGGATACAATCATCCAAAATAGCTAAAACTAAACCAAAACCAAATATCACAATTTTGCTACATTTTTAAAAAGTAAATCTTCTATATTTATATATTTTATATCTTGAAATAAAAAGATAAAGAAAATAATAATTCAAATGAATCGTTTTCTCAACTGCAATTATATTATTCATGATCATACAATACAATATTTATGTAAAAACAGTTATATCATTTTGGCAAGGGCAGCAGGTGTGTTCAGTCAGCTGCATATAGGGATTTAGGTGAAGGGGAGTAAAGAGTGTAACGTGTAAAAGAAATGACACATGTTCTCGCTTGCACATCCTCCCAACACACATCCATGCACACACACAAGTTAATGAGCATGTGAGCAGCTGTTTTATAGAAAGGGATGCATCATGTAAAAGAGCAGCTTGATCTTATAAATACTTTAGAAAGAAATTAGAGTGACCATCTAAGCTTTTACATCAATTAAACAATGAATCCTGGCCTTATCTTTCTCCTGAAATCCCTACTATTTCTCCTAGTTCTTACAATTAAGTGAGATTAATGTGCTTTTTACTGGTCTCCTAAAATAACAAAAGTATTTACCACTTTGATCCGGTACTCAGACAGTACCACAACTCGGAAAAGTTATTTGAATCTATCAGTTGCATGTAAGCTAATTTATTCCCACAATGCATTTGATTTTAGTCATTTATCTAGGTATTCATCGATATAGCTAGGGTAGAACCTTGTTGTTTTTTTTTTTTTGCAAAATTATTGTGAAAAACAATTAATTAAGAAAGGACACTGGCATGTAATACAGCCCATTGCGGGGGTACGATTTTTATAAGGTACCAATCAGACAATATTGAAGCCACCTAAGTAGAAATGTGTAGGTTTTTTTATTGTTTTATAAAGTATATGTCCTTTATACATTTATCATACAACTAACAGGTGATAACAGTTTAAACCTTATAGCAATCGTATTGCAAGCATAGTCACATGGAAAGAATAACAAACTAAAGCTTTAAGCTTTTGTGACATGGCGTAGTTGCTGTGCAAACCTTGTATTTGTTGCTTATGGTAAGACATTAAGTGATATGATATTGGAAAGAAAAAAAGGTTCCATGGCACGGATTCAGTATAAGCAATGGTAGATTAGGGCTGGGAATTTGTAGCCTTAGCTATGACAGACACACTTAGACATAATTTCCTTATACCATAACATGTTCATTTTTTTTTTACTTTTCTTACTCTCCTTTACTGACCTTCTTCTGTCCCCTGTTTCAACCGGGCTTAGTTTTAAAACTTCATAAGCATCTTTTCTTATAAAACCCAAATACTATTTCCCACCCTCACTTCTTTTCATTCCTTTAAATACTCAATAAATGTCAATAAGGACAGAATGTTCTTTTACAATAATGAGCTTCTTTATACAGTTTCACTTTGAAATTCATTAGTTAGAATTAGAAATTGAGATTCTCTTAATGTGATGCTCTTCTTATACTCCGGTTTGATGAAGCAGAGCTCGGTCATGTCGTCATTCTTTGCTATTGAGAACACCAAGTGCAAAGTGGAGGAGAAGAGGGGGTGGGGGTTTCTTTAGTTCTTGTCATTCTGCCTCATTTTTTCCGTTTTCCCCCTCATTAGGCTAATGAGGCTGACCCTCAACACCTCCTGCAGAGTGGTGCCTTGTGAGTAATTATGGTCACTGGTTGCCACTGACCCAAGCAAAAATTCGGAGTCTCAGTGGAGTCTCCCAATATCCGGCAACTTCAAAATGGATATCTGGATATTGCAAGTTTGAGAGGGGAAGATGAAAAAGGTGCAAAATTGAAGTTAACATGCCTTCTGCCCTTTTAGAAAGACCTCAGTCTACCAAATGAGAAAATAGCCATAATTCTTGAACTCATTGTTGAAGTTGAGCTACAATGTACAATGGAGCTTTTTTGATGAATATACATCCTGTGAAATAAAAGGAAATTTTTCCTTTGATCCAGATTTAGTTCCTGTCACCAAAAACAACCTTTTTTTTAATATAAAATTGTATTAATCTGTGATAATTTTTAAATATATAAATATAATATAATATAATATAATATAAACATTTGATCTCTTTCCTCTTGAGTGCTCTTTTTTTTCTAAATCCAAAGTTTTTAGAAAGCATAAAATTAGGATTGATTTATTGTGTGCCTTCGCTTCACCTTATTTATGTTTATGAGCCCAGTCATTTTCGCTGGGGAATACATTAAGCTTTCATATCATCAATGAACAGATTCCCCCCAGACCTATTAAATGCTGAAAGGAATCTGAGGAGAGCCATATTTTTTTGCCTTCACACTCTCCCTCCATTTAACCTCCATAGAGAAACATCAGGAAATTATCTCAGAAGTTATGTCCTGGTGCCCATAAGCACTGAAAGGTAGACTACTTGAAACACAAGAAAAAACTAAGCTTTTTAAAATCTGCATGAACACAGATGCAAATTTTAAAGAATTTTACAGATCAGTGGTTTATTTCATCAAGGCAATATTGAATTTAACAACAAACTGTGTTACTGTACATTTGTTGCTGTTGTGAAATCTTAATAAATGACGTGCTGCTGACTATTGCACCAATCCATTGAGCTGAGTCTAAACTCTTCGTCATGCCCCCCATATCTCTTGTTTGCATTCCTTTCTTTTTCTTTTTGCTATACTATGTGCAGTAAGGCATGGCAACTGTAACATTAATAAGGTACTCTCAAGCCTCCACAGCTAGTGAAAAAATTGTTGCTGCTGTTTATACAGCAAATCCACAACTATAAACACATTGCAGATGTAAAAAAAATGTCACACAAACTTTTCTTGACCTAACACTCAAATTATGAATTTAAAAACATTGCTAGATTATGCAGCCATATGTCTCCTAGTGCATTTCCATTCAATAATGTTTTGAACACAAAATGAGCAATGAATTGAAAATTGTAGCCACTTGGATCAAGAAATCTGATACAATGAAAACATTATACCAGAGACATTTTTGAAACATTAGTGCAAACCTTTAATGCTAACCATAATTTAGGCATGTCTGGTCTAATTGTAATATTTTTTTTGCAGAGTTTCTGGGGTGATTTTTTCAGGCAAGTTTCAGTCAAAATACAGATGTCAGATTTTGGCACATAGAAGACATTTACTGATATTTTTTTAATGATTTAGGAAATAAAATTATTCAATTTTTTACTTTTTTTCAACTGTATGTGGTTGCATGCACCCAGTAACAAGATGGGCAACTGTACCCAGTAACAAGATGACATAATGTGTTGGAAGCAAAATTCTCCACCTTTGTAGAATGGCTGAAGTACAAAAGTGAATATGCTTGCAATTTCCTTTTCTATATACAAATTACACATTTGCATGAGTTTATATGAATGACTGGGTACAAATTAACCTTAAAGTAGCTATTAGCTAACTTCAGATACACAATAACTTGTTTCGGTAATTGGCATAAAACAAAAAAAACCAAACTAAACATGAGACTGATTTATTACAGACACCAAACACAGTGAAACTCATGAACCCTATTTTTTTTTAATCTACATTTAAATGTCAAATGAGGTAAAATATGACCCCTCTTAATGACAGATTGATGTCAGTTTTTGTAGATATGCATCCTTGGCCATTGCAGATGTTAGACATCTTGGCTGAGAGCCTGAACTCTATGCTGACTCTTATACTGTCCAATACTTTGCTTACACAGTGTCAGGGTGCAGATGCAGTTTGCAAGGAGATATTTTCCCGATGCGCTCCTTCCCTTCTTCACTAGCAGCTGGGATATTTGCCTTTCCTTCGTGCTTCCGAACTTTTGGCATCCATGTGTTTTTTCTGCCACTCGAGCTTTACGGTCAATCAAATAGCCTAAGTGCAAAGAAGCGGAGATGGAAATTCAGATATAATTCTGCACATGCTTGTTTCTCATCAGGTTGATGAGATACATATGATGTTAGTGACCTTTTCTAACGCCACTTCCAATAAAGGTTGATTAAAACCACCCTTTTTTTTTTTTTTAGCATTTGCCCTTATTGGGTTGTCACACCCACAAAGTAATCATTGATTTCCCAGTCACATTTCTGAAATGGTCACGTTTCTTATCACTGCTTTGTCTGTACATTTTGATATCAATCTGTCTGCGAGTTTGCTACAGGTGTTGGGAACAGGACCAGGCCATTTCTGCTTTAGATTGCAAACAACATCTAACAAATGTTTGTAAATGGTTTATGTTTCACCAGAGCTCCTATGCGCAATCACTTAATCTTGTGAACTCAAGAGAACCTCTCTACATGCCTACAGGGGAAGAAAAGAGAAAGCCAAACCTGAAATAACTGTAGATATAATGGGTTTGGAATTTGGAATATTTCCAATAATACTGTTAAAGATTTTGGAGAGGGTGAATAGCGTTTCTAGGTGGCCTAATCAATGTCAAGACTTAATCCTGGGTATAACTCTATAAAGAGAATGGTATTCAAGACCCTTTCTTGAACTGTTAAAGCTTGGGTTATTAAGATTAGAAATCAAGACAGTCATTCCCATGGGAATTGACCTATCAAAATGAAGTGTTAGCAGAAAGTGACATAAAACCTGAACTTAAAAGATGATACTAGAATTTTGAAACTTCAAGTTCCAACTGGTCTTAATTCTAATAGTTGGAATTCTGTTGAACCCGGAGTTCTTTTGATTATTATTAATTCAATTCTTAATAAACAAGTTAAACATGCATAAAGAGGATTTAATTAAATGGTACACACTGGCGTTTAGACCTGCACCGTATCTAAAGACTTTAGAAGAGTTCTCTATTTAGAAGAGTAGCATAGCATTAGAGCATTAGCATAGAATTATGCACATCCATATATAACTTTAGATATGTAAATGCTGGCAAGCAGTTAAGTCACTTAATCTAATACTGATTTGACCCATACAGCATAATATAAATAAAGCAAAGGTAGACATTGTCATATTGATGAAATTGTGGGCATATGCGATTAGTATCATCTTCTAAGTTTAGGTTTCATGTCACACTACATTTTGATAGGTCAATGCCCATGGGAATGACTGTCTTGATCTCTAAGCTTAATAACCCAAGCTATAACAGTTCAAGAAGGGGTCTTGAATACCATTCTCTTTGTATGTACTGTATATACAGAGTATACAGTAGGTTTACTGGTCAGCGCTATCATGGGTTATGTGTTTTGTCTTGTGTTGTCTGTCTGTCTGTCTGCACTGTTTGTCTGTACTGTTTTTCGTCTGCACTGTTTGCACTAGGTTTCACTCAATGCACTTTATTTAGCTTTGTGTTGTGTTGTACCTCAATGTTGTTCAGTGTAGCACCAGGGTACTGGAGGAACGTTGTCTCGTTTTTACTGTGTACTGTGACCCACTGTGTATAGTAGAAATGACAATAAAAGCCTCTTAAATTGACTTGACTTATTAAAAATTTTAAGCTAACAGTACCTAGTCATTTATAAACTTTATTCAGTTATCATTCTGACAATTTACTATTATACAGTTGAATATTTTCAAAGAACAGCTGGAGGCCAACACTGTGCAGCAAAAAAATCTATATACTTCAAAGATATACTTTATTAGTTGATTCTATTCTTAAACACCCAGTAAACCTATAGCACTTTGAAACAATTTCTGGGGTTGGTATGACTTATCCCAGATGGTTCGTTGACCATCTGCATCACATCTGCTTGATTAGTGCTGTATTATACAGCAGATTGTGGCAGCAAACTGGAACAATATGAGAGCTGCTTAGCCTGACCCCACCATGAGTAGACTCTGGAGGAAAAACACGGTTAGCGTTATAAACATGTTATCACGTCACATCGATCATCAGCAAATTGTCCTAAATAGAAATGGTCGGCTCTGTCAGTTTTTCAGTGTCTCAGTCTTTTTTTTCATCTAATATTTTTAACTTGCTCATTCACAGTTTTTATTTCTGCAGTTTTGTTTGTCCCTCATAAAACTGGAAAGTAAATATTAGCTAGTTTGAAGCGGATTCTTTAAGTCTGGGCCAAATGTAACCAATCCATTTTTTCCCCTTTTACAAAACCGATGACCTCAACCACCTGGTTCCAGTCTTTTGACTTGATTTGTTGGTGCAATACTGCATTTGAGGTCAAAATGCACAAATTAGGAAAAATCCACACCTTCTTTTTAATGTGATGAGAAAATCCAGCTTTGTATAAGACATTTGCATGAGGGGTTGGCACCCTAAAATTCACCTTTGGTCATCTCCAGTTTGATCACATGTTTGTTGATAACATGAATTTCGATAATATGATTCATGTGGCTATGTGGAAGCAGATGTGTTTGCACAGTGGGAACAAGGAAATCTCCAGTGTTTATAGAACAGATTTGGTAATGGGAAAATGAGATCCAAGTGGAAAATATAAAAATATTGGATTTTTTTTTTACATTTGATGACCTGTGGAATGTACACAGAATGTGAGGAATGCTGATAATGGCCTCAGTGGATGTGTTTTTTCCTGTGATTTACAGCGTGTGACCCCGTTAAGTGTACGATGTATTAAATCTATAATAGCAATATATAAGCATACACTGTGTGACCAACATTTGTAGACACCTCACTATGACCTCTCATTTGCGCTGCAGAGAATCTATATCCATATTTAGCTGTTAGAATAACCTCCATTCTTCTGGGAAATCTTTCACTAGATTTTTGGAACATACTGTCGCTGTAGGGATTTGCCCATTTAACCACACGTGCATAAGAAGTTTTATTAAAAGTACGAAATCATACAGCATATACAATGTTTATAATAAAGTCAGTCAAATATAATGACACAGTCAAAGGTTTGCAATTAATCAGATAAAATTTATGGTATTTTTGGTGACATTTTTGCTCTTTTATTTAAAAAAAAATAAATAAATGCTTGAAGAGTAACTATGTTAAAGCTATACTATTTTAATGTATTTATTTATTTACTATTAAATCTACAATTTGGAGTTCTGCAAAAATCACATAGTAAAACCCAGGGTCTCAGTTGGGTTCATAGTAAACATTTAAGGTTAAAGAATAAGGTAAATATGTTAAAAATGTTTAAATAGTTTTAAATAAATTACTTGAAATGGTTGATGTTGTTACACAGTTCATGTCTCTTAACATAGTACTAAAATTTCCAATTAAAGAGTCTACTTTGCTTTGCTCTATATAGTTATGTGATTCCTTTAGATGGCTTGGGAGTTCTGTCTCCGTATGCAGCTGGAATGCAAATGTCTGTCATGAAGCCCTTAGTTGCCCCTGAAGAGGATACTTCATCACTGGCACTCTGCACTTCTCCCTCAGCCAATTAATCTCCATCAGCAAGTAGCAAGCCGTGGAGACAAGTCGTGCTGTTTTCAAAGGCCTTGAGATGTGAAGAGCGGTTTTATTTCCAACAAGTGAAAGGGGAAAAAAATAGTCTAGGGATAAAGTAGACTGCTGAATTAGACTTTTATTAGGAATGGAATTAATCAAAGTGACAATCAATGTCTCAGTGGAAAGAATAATGTTGAGAAGAAAATGATGTATGAAACATTTCTTAGGCTTAAGATTTTTTTAGTGTTTAATCTGTTAAGTTAACTTTGCCAGTTTAAATTGACAAAAACTGTCGTTTGTCAAAGTGTGAGACAGCAAAGACTGAAGAAATAACGTTAGACATTAGAAAAAGTATATACCAAATTTATTAGCTAGACCACCAGGTTAGTGGAAGCCCAAGTGTGCCTGCCCAACCCCCTATTTGTACCTGCTCAGAAAGTTAACTTACTATGTTAAAATGTAGTTGTTAACATAATGTAATGTGATGTAATATTATGGACAGCTAGGTAGCTAGTAAGTGCCTTAAAACAGACAAATGACAATTAGCCGGAATATGAATTTACATTTAAGTACAGTTTCCCTGCACTTGTAATTTTTTTAGCACTGATGTTCCTTCAAATATTCTTTTACATGCACATTTGACACAATTTGTATTGTTCTATGTAAACTACTAACACCTGCAGAATTTGTTACCAAATCACACTGAGATATGCTTAAAGCATTCAGAAAAAAAACCTCATCATGTCAGTGTGTAAGCACAGACATCTCCCACTGTTCTCTCCGGCTGTCTGTTGGACATGGTGCACATGTCAGCCGATGGTGTGCAGGGTTAATTGGCACTGATTGGCCAGGGTCATTTTCTGCCTTGTTAAACTTCGTCTCCCTGTGGGGAGAGAGGACACAGCGAGCCATGCTTAAGCTATAAGGCAGAGTGTGCATGTGTGTGTTCTGTTTGCATAACCTGCACCAGTCTGAATAACAGCTTCCACAGTTCCCAGCTGGGACAACACGCACATTTTTCCACATGGGGATCGGAAGGCCTAATTTGTGAAAGTGGTCCTAAAAGGTAGCGTTAGGACATATGATTGACATATTTATTTTAGGTGCCTTTCAAATTAATGATACCCTTTCATTGACCCTAATAGTCAGACATTTGATTGACAAGGAACCAAAATGCACCAATGATCTGCATTGTTTCTGTAAAGTTATATCTGTGTACTAAAAAGTTAATTGC
The DNA here is from genome assembly GCA_024362625.1 of Silurus asotus. Lineage (NCBI taxonomy): Eukaryota > Metazoa > Chordata > Actinopteri > Siluriformes > Siluridae > Silurus > Silurus asotus. The sequence goes on along the minus strand of MU591762.1, from coordinate 7,235,069 downwards.
TTAACATAACTTAAGTGTAAATACTGTGAGCCAACAATTTGAAAAATATTTATACAAATAGTAATTAGGTTTTCAATACAAGGTTGCGTTAATAGGTTTCCGCTTTACGCTTTTAGATGCTAATGCAAAATAGTTATTATATTTCACCAGGAATGTAAAAGTCTCCACTGTGCTTGCTGAGCTAAATGTTTTGGTTGCTGGGGCAGGATGATTAACTTAACTGTGCTAAATAGTGACAACTAATTTAATTTCGCTCTCAAAAATGACAAGTAAATTATGTGTAATAATGCAGACTGTGTAAAATAAGTGAGAACTGAAAACCCCACTGTGCTATACTTTGTGTAGTTCTTTCCACATACCTTTGTATTCCTGATTCGCAAAAAATTGTCCAGCATATTGTGGATGCTAATTATTTTGTCAAGTAAAATATTTTCTACCAATGGCTAAACTCTATCCTTGGTTTGTGTGTAGTGCAGAAGATTTGCTGTGTACCACAGAACTATATGATCCATGGAACATGTTACATTAAAACAAAAACATTAAAGGAAAGATTATGTTTTGTGAAAGTCAGCAGGGAGTAGTAGGCTTTTTCATTCTGTTGGCAGAGCGAGGAAAAAAAGCTGGTGACTGCTAAATCAGCAGCTTCCTGAACTTGTCTGCTTACACATGAAATACTGATACCCTGGACACACAATCTGCTCGAGTACTCAGTGATGTGTCCACCACCCTTATCTCTGTAGAGTTTTTCTAACAAAGCTCCACAAGATCAAATAAACTCTATTATCTTTTTCTTTTGTCATTTTGAGCTTTGTGTAAAATACTGAACATGGGATGCATGTAAACTAAGCAAACAGAGCCTAGTAACACACAAATAAATGATACCAGAAATTATATTAACCTTGACAGACCTATGATTTGGGTTTTTAATAACAACCTTAAAGGCATTACTGGGAAATTGAAAAAGAATAGTGGTAACCATTGTGCACATATATATTGTTAATTGAAGTTGTTCACTTTTCATACAGTTTTCTTCTTCTCATTTCATTCCTCAGAGCTACGGTCAAAGAACAGCTTAGCCATGTTCTGGGACAATGGTGCAGAGGTTCATGGGTATTATGAGGTTATGCTGTTGGATGAGGATCGTGGTTGGCTGCTGGTTGGAGGAAGAGACCATGTCTACATGCTCGACTCTGAGAATCTGAACCAGACTATAGACAAGGTTACTCTCTTCACACTCTTCATCTATCACCTCCATTTCACTTCAACACCTTTCAATACATTATATTTACACCATCATGGCACATACTTCATTACACATGTACTGAGAAGGTGAAAGAAATGGTTGGAGTTGCTTGAGAAAGAACAGCATTCCATTATAAACTGCAGTATCAACAGGACTGCACACTTCACATATTCCATACTCAGTACCACTATGCTCTTGGCATGTTTATTTGTTTTCTCACTTAATGGTGCCAAAATTTTCCCAATTTGTCATGAAAGTTATGATGCCTCTTGAGGTTGAAATGGCTTTCATGCTTGTAAGAAAACTAAGTTAACATTTTGCTTGACTGATAGAGTGGTATGAAGGTACAAACTGCAATAGTGAGTACCATGTGTGACCTTCTGGTACCATGTACAATTTACAGTCTTCAAACTGGCAGCAGCTCTTCGGGTCACTACCTGGTAACAATTTGCCGCACAAAAATTGCATAATTTGTAAGGTATGTGTCACACCTAGACCTACTGCAGAATGCAGGAATCAATATGGTATTCATTATTTACTTCAGTTGTATACAATTAGTTAAAATGAGTAATATTTGCAGTTTTACTGCTTAGTCACACTTTTTTTGATTGCCTTCTTTAGTTTTACATCAGAGATACATAACTATTATGATATCTCACCCACATCATTTGTCTCAACACCATTGTGCTGTGCCGTTGCATTAGTTTAAAATACATTATATAGAAAAATATGGTGTGTATTTGCAATCATAAATTATATTGCCATTTGTATTAACAGATTTTTAGCACAATTACAAAAGCAAAGACGTAAAAGACCAGCAACATTTTTTTTCTGAGAAATCTGGTGCCTTCAAGTTTTTAATATGGACCTATTGGCCTGCATAATTTTCCCTACTGAGACCCACAGGAAACAATTGGTCAATGAATTATTAAGCCCTCAATTAGTTTACCAGGTGCATTGAGGGTAGGAAGTCATAACCCAACCTTCTTGGTTAATTGACAACATTTATGGTAATGGGTAAATTGGATTTTTATTGGTATGTATTTACTAAAGTTATCAGTGAGTTATCCCATTAGGAAGGTATTCATTTTCACCGACATTAGTGACTGCTAAATTCTTTTCAGAGTCATCCAGTTAGCAAAACTAGTAATGTTTCTGGATAATATATATATATATATATGAGAGAGAGAGAGAGAGCGAGAGAGAGAGAGAGAGAGAGAGAGAGAGAGAGAGAGAGATTTTCATATGCGACAAGACATAGGGAAAATAGGATGTTATCTACCCTTTAAAGTAATTTTTTTGTTGTATGTTTTTACATAGTAGTCACTTATAATATCATGTCACAATGTACACAATTTAGATTAGTAAAATGACCTGAAATTAAGAATAATTGATGTAATGTATGTTTTTTTTTATTATTATTATTGAGATTAGCCAGTTTCATGTTTCCATTTTGAAATATTTATAATAGAAAATACATTTAAAATGGATAACTTTGACCACATTTAGATTAGTTGTTCATTATTCCAATTAGACAGCAAATAATTGTATAACAAATACAAGGTTTTCTAGATTTTGTTGTACAATAATTTGCTTCCATGCATTGCTCTGTACATACTGTGGGTTTTTCTTTTTTTAAAAAGCCTTGGGGAAAAAGTTTCTGTCCTATCCATTTTTAGATTCACTGGCAAGCTGGACGAGAACATACCGAACGCTGCAAACATGCAGGGAAGAATCTGTTGGTAAGTAAACCTCAAAAGGTTAAAAAAGTTCAACATACCCCTAAAAACATCTTAGATTTTTAGTGCCATCTTCTCCAATTCTCAGATACACCCAAATAGTCATAAAGTATTTATTAGTCTGTGAAAGGATATTGCTAATTAAAAATCATGTAAGGAGGTAAGTTCACTGTCCTTGCCTTTGATCTGTATCTTGTGCAACAACATCAAAGAGAGTATTATGCAGTGATTTAAAGCTGTCAGCATTGTTTTTCACCCACTTCATTCTGTAATTGCTCAATCTTTAATCTAAGATACTGTTTTATCTCCCCAGACTGACTGTGCCAATTTTGTGAGGTTCCTCCAACCATTCAACAAAACGCATGTGTATGCATGTGGAACAGGAGCATACCACCCTAAGTGTACATACATTGATCTGGGCCACAATGTCGAGGTGAGAAAGTCTCCCTGCACAAGGTACAATCTGACATTTTCCAGCTGTCTCTTTATCTTGCTTTTTTATGTTTACTGACAGCATTGTATCATTTTGCCTTTCATTGTGTGCGACAGACCCACAGGTGGCTTGAATCAGCCTGCCAAACATTTAAGGGCTAAATTTAAGCATACCGCTTTTTTAATATGAACACTAACAGGGATGAATAACACCCTCAGTCACCTGCTGAGAAGTATTGACCAAAACTCTCAGCTAACAATGAAGACAATATATAAAAAAGGGTTAAGAGGGTAACATGGTTGTCTTTGTCGCCTAGGAACCTGCACTTAGACTACTGAGCAGTTCTGTCGAGTCCGGGAGAGGAAAATGTCCCTTTAGTCCGCATGAGCCATTCACTGCTCGACTTACTGGTAAGCAAATGTTTTGTGATTGAATTATTTGCTTTTGTTTATCATAATTTTTTTTTAACCAGGCTTGTAGTTTTCTATTAATTTTATGAAAACAGAAAAAAACACACCAAAACCTTCTAAAATAGAACATAAACATAAAAGCATGTAAAAGTATTGCATTCATTTAACTAAATACACTTACTGTCCACGTTATTACCTGTACACTTTTGAAATAATATAATTATTTGGTCAGACAGACATTTTACAGGAGCACAAATCATAAGAATCATGCAGATACAGGGCACTGGCTCACAGAAACTGGACATGTTGAAAAAATATGGGATAAAACATCATCCAGTCTCAAATGCAAATGTAGTTTTAGTGAGAAGTGGAACCTTGTGGACTTCTGCTGCTGGAGCCCATCAGAATAATGGTTTGATGTGTTTAAAATAGTGTGAGATGTTTTTGTAAAGAGTGGTTATTGGAGTGACCGTGGTTTTCCTAAAGCTTTTTTGTATAAACTCTAGAGATTGTTGCAAATGAAAAATTCAATGACAATCCCAGTACAGTAGTAGTGTTAATAGTTACTAAAATAATCACACAAGCACCAACAATCATGTCATGGTCAAAGTCACTGAGATCATGTTTTTTTCCCCCATTCTGATGTTTAATGTGAACATTAAGGGGAACAGTGCATCTGGAAAGTATTCACAGTGCTTCACTTTTTCCACATTTTATGTTACAGCCTTATTCCAAAATGATTAAATTCATTAAATTTCCTCAAAATTCTACAAACAATACGACATAATGACAATGTAAAAGAAGTATCCCAAAGTGAAGGGGAAAAAATAAAATAAAAATAAAAATCACATGTGCCTTTGCTCAATACTTTGTTGAAGCACCTTTGGCACCAATTTCAGCATCAAGTCTTTTTGAGTTTGATGCTACAAGCTTGGCACACATATTTTTGGGCAGTGTTACCCATTCTTTTTTTGCAGAACATTTCAAGCTCCATCAGGTTGGATGGGAAGTGTTGGTACACAGCCATTTTCAGATCTGTCCAGAGATGTTCAAATCTAGGCTCTGGCTGGGCTACTCCAAGACATTTACAGAGCTGTCCCATAGCCACTCCATTGTTATCTTGGCTGTGTGCTTAGGGTAGTTGTCCCATTCTGAGGTCCAGAGCGCTCTGGAGCAGGTTTTCATCAAGGATGTCTTTGTACATTGCTGCATTCTTCTTTCCCTCGATCCTGACTAGTCTCCCAGTTCCTGCCACTTAAAACAACCCCACAGCATGATGCTGCCACCACCATGTTGCACTGTAGGGATGGTATTTTACCAGACATGACGCTTGGCATTCAGGCCAAAGAGTTCCATCTTTGCTTCTCATGGTCTGAAAGTCCTTCAATGTCCAGTCTTGCCTTTTTGGCAAACTCCTGGCAGGCTGTCATGTGGCTATTTCTGAGAAGTGACTTCTGTCTGGCCACTCTACCATGGAGGCCTTCAATGCTGCTGAGATTTTTCTGTACCCTTCCCCAGATCTGTGCCTTGATACAATCCTGTCACGGAGGTCCTTGGACTTCAGGGCTTGGTTTGTGCTTTGACATGCACTGTTAATTGTGGGACCTTATATAGACAGGTGTTTACCTTTCCAAATCATGTCCAATCAACTAAATTTACCACAGGTGGGCTCCAATCAAGTTGGAGGAACATCTCATGATGATCAGTGGAAACAGGATACACCTGAGCTTTATTTTATAGTGCCATGGCAAAGGATGTGAATACTTATGCACATGGGATTTAATTTTTGTTTTTTATTTTTAATAATTTGCGAAGATTTCAAACAAACTTATTTCATGTTGTCATTATAGTGTATTATTTGTAGAATTTAGAGGAAAATAATGAATTAATTCCATTTTGGAATAAGGCATAACAAAATGTGAAAAAAGTGAAGCGCTGTGAAAAACTTGCCGGATGCACTGTAGGTTGCACCGTATATACGTGGTTAGCATAAAAATGTTGCAATGCAAATTACCCTTAAATGTATATTAATCCTACTTACTGAATAGAGCTAAAGCAATGCAAAAAAGACTACATTTATGGCACAGTATTTATTAAAATTATTTCAAAATATAAATTGACCTCAAATAAAGCATTGTAGTATCAATAAGCTCATGCATTACATCATATTTCAATATTTTTATGAACTCACATTCATCTATCTAGAAGAAGTATACTGTCACAATAAGTTTTACTTAAGGAGCTATAGTATGAGCTATAGTTCATGCACAGCTGTATGACTAGTGTGGGAAGCTCTCAACACTGTAAGAAATAATCAGCAGTGTCCTTGGCTTATGCTGTCATGGCCTATAATTTCATGGCTAATTGGTGGGATGAAAGCTGCTTATGTTGTTCCATGGTCAGGAAATGAAAGTAAAGCACTTGATTTATAATCTTTGTCATTTTTTTTAAAACTGCATAACTCCATGCTCCATGGGGAAAGGGTACATAAACCATATGCTGCTTAATTAAAGACTGCTTGGACTGCTTGGACTATAGACTTCTGTTATTATCATTCAATCGTCATTGAACCATATACTGTTTAATTAACGTCTGCTGCTTAGGCTACAGACTTCTGTTATTATCATTCAATCAAGCATTGTAGCAGAGTCTGGAATAAGCCCAACTTCCTAATTATATAAGATCCTATAAATATGAATTGGTTTGATTGAATGTCCAGATCAAAGACAGGCCTCATAAGTCTGAGTTCATGTATCGTTTGCTTTAGGTTTCACATGTCTATGTCTTTATTTTAGATGGAGACCTGTATGCAGGAACTTCGGTGGACTTTATGGGAAACAATGCAGCCATATTTCGTAGCTCTGTGCACACAACCAGTCAGCACTACATTCGCACAGAGGCTTTTAATGACCACTGGCTCAACGGTGAGATTGAGAAGCTAACAGGGCACACTGGTTTCTATGGACTTGTAATTGATTTGTGACCAAGGAGCAGGATTTCATTAGAACAAAGGCATTTTTGAATACGGTTTTAAATCATAATGTAACTATTGTAAATTAAAACTATCCTTAAACATTCTGAATTATTTTGACATGACCTTTTCAGGATTTTATTTGTGAAAGTAAACAACACCATCTGGTATAAATGCATAATGTAGTGTTGAGTTGTCTTGAGATGCGATTGCATAAAATGTTCTCTTAACTTGAACTAGGACACACAAACCTGTTCCAGCATGACAATGCCCCTGTGCACATAGCCAGCTCCATAAAGACATGATTTACCTGGGTTGGAATAGAAGATCTTGAGTGTCCTGGTATAGAGCTCTGATCTCAACCCCTTTCGAAAACCTTTTGGATAATTTGGAACACTAACAGTAACCTGGCATTTTTTTATCATACATGAGTACTTGATTATACTAATACCTTTGTGGCTGAATCAGAATCAGAATCAGATCAGGTTTATTGGCCAAGTGTGTTGACACACACAAGAAATTTGGTTCCAGCTGTTTGTTATCAACACAAACCTCCACAAGGACACTCCAAAATCTAGTGAAACCTCTTCCCAGAAGAGTGGATGTTACTATAAAAGCAAATGGGGACTAAACATGGAACGTGATATTCAAACAGCACATGCAAATGTTATGCTAAAGTGTCCAAAAATTTTTGTCCATATTGTGTATATAGATATAATTATAGATATAGGAGAAGAATTGAGGTTCACTTTCATTGAAATAGAAGTCATATGCACTTTTTTAAAGTGCACCTTTAATCCAATAATTAGACTCAACAAGCACTTAACTTGTCTTTTTCTCCACAGAGCCAGAGTTTGTGGGCTCATACTCCATCCCAGACACACACAGCGTAGATGATGACAAGGTCTATTTCTTCTTCAAGGAAACAGCTGTAGAGTCCAACCAGCTGGATAAGCGCGTCTATAGTCGAGTCGCTAGAGTATGCAAGGTGAGCTGGCTGGCACTGGTTGTAATTTGCTAATGAAAAAGAAATGCGATCCAGAAAGGCTGAATGAATGCGCCTTTTGTATGCATCAATATAAACTAGGCACGGAAATTATGTATAAGCCTGTGTAATATCATGCCCAGAGTATTAGTAGTGTTATTTATCTTAGGAGGAATGAATAAGGTGTTTGTTTGCAAGTAATAGACCTACACAGATTATTAAGTACACTTATTTAGAGACTATAATAAACTGGCACTTAAATGTATTTTACTAGCTCTTGAGCAATGTAGACTGTTTTATGTTAACTTTATCATTGAGTTGCCTTTTGCTAGTGCTAAGACATTACTCCCAAACACTTTATATGCCAGGTTTTTCTTTGAGAAAGTTAAACAAATGCTCCTTTCCAGGCATTCCAGCTTGGTAAACCACTTTGCCTTAAAACACAGCAAATAATTTAAATCTTGTTTTAGGTCATATGCCAACATTTCTTTGTATCACCATGTAACCACACTCTTTTGAAGTTAGCTTTGGAGCAGATGATCCAGGTGTTCTGTATAGGTTCTGGGAGTGGTATCATATCGGTAACTTAACATCCTGCTATGACAGGTTTTTTCACTTTGGTTTCACTCAAATATATGCCTGACATAAAACTTGAAAGCTATCTGAAATGGAAAAGATAGGGCTCTGTTCCTTACTACAGTAGAATTGGAGTAGAAATAATAGAAACATATATATGAATGTACTATTATTATATGTGGTTCTATTTGTTTACAATGCTTTATTCGTTCAATCCAAAAAATATATTGAAATGTGGTAATATTTCAATAATACGTGCATTTGTCTAGGTTTTTAATAATATATGCTTAAACACAATTATTAGCCAGAGGGGCAATAAAACAAAAGTCTTGGTTGGTCTCACACAAATACTCATTTAAATTAAATAGATAATCAAACTAGCAGTATATGAAATTGTTATACATAAATGGTATTAAGTTCAGTCAGTGAAATTGTGCAATAAATATTAAGACCAGTGGACCATTTCAAACAGGTCAACTTTTACAATGTTAATTAAATTTTAATGCTGTTTTAAAGTCCTTCAGTTTTAATACATTGTTTTCAGTACTGGTTCATAGCATTTTAAATAAAAAAGTATATATTATAGGCTCTTAAATATTTTTTTCTTTGAGATACTGTTGAACACAATTTCTGGCATCTCAGCCAGTTTGATTAATCTCACCAAGCATCGAAAACATCTAGCGCATCAGAATATTATTTGTAAGACTCTGAAATCTGGTTTGATTATTATATTTAGAATGTGTTTGTGTTAATGTTTTTATAATGCATTAAATGAAACTATGATATTGTGCATCTGTTTGACAGAATGATATTGGTGGGAAGCGGAGTCTGATTAATCGCTGGAGTACTTTCCTAAAGGCGAGGCTGGTCTGCTCAGTGTCAGGGTCAGGAGGCATGGACACACACTTTGATGAGCTGGGTTTGTACATTCTTAAGAAATTATATATTCAGTGGTGCCTTCTAGTGTGAAATAAAAAACAGCAATACAAAACACAGGAATATTTAATTTCATTCCATTAGAACATGTACACAGTATATTAACAAAAAATATATATCACTTTTGTATTTCTAGAGGATATATTTCTTTTGGAGACAAAGGATCCACAAAATCCGGTTATATACGGTGTCTTCTCAACATCCAGGTAAGACTCAACGGAAGAAAACTGTTATACTGTCATTTCGCAATATTATTTACGCATTATTTACTATATTGTACACAGCACAGTAAAGCATACATCACTGAGGAAAATGTGGGGTTAATAGTCAATATTGTTTGTGATAAGGTTAAAACGTATATAAATATATCCATAAATGAAAGCATTTGATGTTCTTAGATATTGAAATTCATATTAATTGCAGGCTAAGTATCACTTTTTGTTTTGATCCTTTAAAATTTTATATTTGCTTGTGACATGATCCCTACAATTGTGGTAGCTTAAAGGTGATCTTAAGAACAAAGAATGCTTTGTACACTTTCTATTAGACATCTTTTGGTATTTCCCAGTGGCTCTGAGTGCACTAAAGGTATCTGGTGGTGTTCATTATAATTGCATACAAAAGATTTAGATGACAAATCTGACTCATACATTGTTGGAAATGCTGTTGCTTGGAAATGGGTAAAAAAATATTATCTCAATGCAATGACACTTCTGGGAAAACGGATGTGGAATAATCCCCTCTTTGCATCTCCGGCATGTATGACACCCATATCCGTGATAATGTATGTAATTTGATTAAATCGCTTCATCCTGCTACCTGACATCAGCACTCTTACACCCTTAAAGACAACAGCTTGAGTTCAACAGTCTCCTTCTGACTCTTCCAAAACAATCTGTCTGGGTTCCCCCAGAAGAGAGGGAAGTCCACAGGCCATTCAGGCAGGGTCAGAGGTGACCAGGCTTAAGGGCCTATGTTATTCTAACTCAGCAGCAGGCCAACACTCACTTCCCCTTCTCTTTTTTCAAAAGCTCTGTCTTCCGAGGCTCAGCCGTTTGCGTCTACTCAATGGCATCCATCCGAGCTGCCTTCAATGGGCCCTTTGCCCACAAAGAAGGCCCTGACTACCGCTGGGTGGAGTACAAAGGCAGGATCCCATATCCACGTCCAGGGACGGTGAGTTGACTACAGGGAGATACTGATGTGTGTGAATGGGGTTTTTAGAAAGACCAGTGGGAAAGCATAACTGTGAAAACAGCTGCGGTTTTTGGTTGACAGCTGATATCTAAGTGCAAATGGAGTTAAAGTAGGGAACAGTGTGAGATTTTATGAATAATATTTATTTTACATTCAGTTTAAATCCCCACTTGAGTGGAGCTTTATACAGAAATCTAGCCCACAACCCTGGCATGCAACCACAAAGCATGGCACTGAAACCTACACTAATGTTCAGGTTAAGTTGTTCTTAGTAATATATAATGAAAAGCACATTTTTTCCTGCATGAATAACATACATGCAGTCCATGGGATTGCATGTGTTGCAGTCACAATCCTGCTGTTCATCATTCCTCACTTGGGCTTTGCTCACACAGTGGGAATATAAAAATGCTGGTAGGTGCTTTCAGGGTCAGAGTGTAGGGCATTTGTTAAAGTGCTAGAGGTGTGTGCTGTTAGCACGTATGCTTTCCGACAGGGGAAATCTTGGGAAGCTTGACTAATTATGCGAACCAATATCATAAATAAACCTTTAAACATAGATGTTTTCATGGTTCTGCATAAACTCACCTTCATTTCCTGAAAAGAAAAGAAAGCTTATTTAAAGTAATTATTAGATATTTAGATGCTGCTACTTTCCAGTTATGTAATGTGTGTCCAATATATGCCATCATTTCAGTTTTCATGCTATACATGTTATTTTAATATGTAGTAGCTAGTGTATTGTCAAGTTATGTCTAGGAAAATTCTGTCTTTATCTTGAGCTAGATAAAGAGACATTTTAAAAGCATTACAAAAATAAACAAATTTGTTATTTAATACTGTATATTCTAGTTATGGGAGGTGATACTTCCATATGCCAGCATTCAAATACTATATAGTAAATAATGGATATCAAATTGTAAACCATTTTTTACTATCTGAAAAAGTGGCATAAATGCCAAGATAGAGTTGTCAGATTTCTGGTTCATTAAAAAGCTGGTTTGATTCTGTTAACAGCTTCTTCTTCTTCTTCTTCTTCTTCTTCTTCTTCTTCTTCTTTCGGCTGCTCCCATTAGGTGTTGCCACAGTGGATCATCCTTCTCCATACTACTCTGTCTTCTAAATCTGCCTCTTTCAAACCAACTACCTGCATGTTTTCTCTCACCACATCCATAAACCTGATTCCGGCTATATGATTCTAAGCATGCGAATAATAGCTTTTTTTCAAAAAACAATTAACATTCCCATTCATGTTCCCTCAGTGCCCAAGTGAGACATACGACCCTTTACACAAGTCTACCCGTGACTTTCCTGATGAGGTCATGAGCTTCATGAGAGGCCACCAAATGATGTGGGAGCCAGTTGTACCAATTCACCGACGTCCACTTTTTACTCAGATCAATGCCCCCTACAGGTTGAAGAAGTTGGTAGTGGACAAAGTGGACGCAGAAGATGGCCAATACAATGTTCTGCATTTAGGAACAGGTAGGTTGGAGAAGTGGCCAGAGTAATCTGATTCCAATTACTGCATTTGAGACTTTCTTTTCTCACAATTTCACTCCTTTTGTAATTTTATCAAAATACCAAACATAACGATTCTATCATTTAATTCGGCATTAGTGAGGGAAGACATGCAGGTGGTTGGGGTGAAAGAGGCAGATGTAGAGAACAGTGGGGTATGGATGATCCTCTGTGGCGACCCCTAATAGGAGAAGCCAAAAGAAGAAGAAGAAGAAGATTAACAGATTGATTGCGCTAGTATAAACTCTCACTGGTGTAAATAACTGATCTGTACTGCTTTATACACACACCAGTGGATCCATGCACTGCAATTTACCAAAACAATGTCTGAAGTTTTCTTTTTGCACAGTCCTAATACAGAGATTATGCAAGATGCTATTTCCTTGTGTGCTGAGCCTGTAAACTCTGCCATGTGTATGTGAATCATTTAAGATAAATACAGACTCTGGGAGCATCTGTGTGCAGAGAGCATTCTTCTACCCTAAACCCATCCGAGTCTCCACACAGCTTGTAAAGAGAGCGGAGTAACAGCTGTTAGCCATCCGGGAGTCACGTTAATCCTCATTATATTTACCTCTGCTCGGTCAAGGGGTGATAGAATAATCACACAAATTCACACACATTCAAACGAGTGTAGGGAGAAGAGGAGGAAATTAATACTGAAGCTTAAGGGCAAACTGTATGCTGATTTGACTGCAGGTGTATTAGCCATTCAATTACATAATGAATACAAACAGATATATTTTAATCCCGGGACTGTGAAAAATATGAAATATCAAAAAATGAAATACCATTGTAAATGTATTTCTGAATGTTTTATAATGTTTTAAAAATCTCGTCAAATTTAAACAGTTTTAATGCTTAAATGATAGGATGTGATATATGTAGTCAATATTTTATGATGCTTATAGTTTCTGGATTTTTAAATCCACAAAGACCTTCATGTGCAGCTACTTTATAGCCAGTATTTTTTTCTAGATGATGGCAAGGTTGTGAAGGTGGTATCCATTCCCAAGGAGAACTGGGAAACTGAGGAAATCATCCTGGAAGAGCTAAGTGTGTTTCAGGTAATTCAATTTTGTCATACTCCCTTCAATCAATCGTACATTTCCTCCAGTGTCTTAATGCCATCTGTTGACCTGCCACATGATCTTCAGCTGCAGGCGCTGTCTGGTCAGTATCCCTGTGAGGGTTTAGCTTCCCCATCAGAAATAACCTTTTATAAGGGAAAACAGACCTGAGTTTTTCCCATGGCCCTCAGGCCAATTGCCCAAATCCAGTCAGTGAGAGAAAAGAGTGAACAAGTAGGCAGAAACAACAAATGACTAAGGGGATCATCTTTGTTTGCTTAGCAAATGAAAAGCGGAGATCATTTATTCAAGGCTGTAGACAGCTAGGAACATGCTGAATTCCCCCTGGGACAAACAGGAGGAAGTAAACGAAGACAAATTAGGTTTTGCTCTAACTTTGGGTTCTTAGGTTAATAAGAGATACCGAAGAAAATGTGCGATAAAATATACGAGCTAAAGACTTTTCACAGGAAACCAATGTTGAGGCTCCTATAAAGCACTGGAACCCGCAATAAATGAAACCAGCAAAATACCTATTGTCTGATGATATCTTAGGAAAGGTCTTGAAAGCTATGTAATGCAAAAGCAAAAGGTTTATATAAACAGTTATATATAATACATATATAATTCCCGATTTAATCAATTGCTGGCAAACACATCAAAATGCTTGTCTGTCAAATGCACCTACAAGGCTACAAAGTGCCATTTTATCCAGATTCCCACTTACTGATATACAGAGTGACTCAGCGTTTTTACAGCTAGAACTATAACCATTATACTGTATCACACCCAGCATCACTGAGCCTGCACTCCTCACTCTTGCAAAACCAGCACTGGAGACACTGGATAATAGTCTTTTAGGTACCATCCTCACAAAGCCATTTGTAAAAGAGAGAGTTGTTTTAAAAGTCAAGGACCATTTGTTGGCAGCATATGGAGGATAAATGAAGCAATGAGCCAGAAAAGCCTGCAGCAGCCTGAGATGAGCCTCTTGTTCAGTGCCAACAATGTGTATCCTCCTTCACCTACTCCCTGATTTGGAGGGTGATTCATGTCACTGTTCTAACGCATAATGACGATTTGTTTTCTTTGTTTTATCTCATAGAGTCCTATCCTAAGCATGGAGATTTCTACCAAAAGGGTACGTAAAGATTTTGTGGGTGGTCGTTTAAAAGTAGGTTTTAATAGTTTAATGACTTCCCTTCTGGGAGATTAGTAAAAGGAGAGGAAACTCCAATCCAGAAGCGCATGCCTATGAATCAGGTCCTTTTTAGATTTATAATTTAGATTTTTTTAATTCATGTTTGCCTAGATAACATGAGCTTTTACTCTCACTTTAAACTGCTATTATCAGCATTATTTTATACTATGGAATGTAGTCTTTATTTGTACAAGTTTTTACTTATTCACTGCATGGCTAAAACTACACGGACAGCTGACCATCAGAACCATATGTGTGTCTTCCCAAAATTGTTGCCAAATAGTAGATAGGAAGCACACAATTGTATTGCAAGTTTTTTTTACGTTTAATGATTACAATTTCCCAATTAACTGGTGCAAAGAGGTTGAACCCAGCCATTTCCAAAAAGGTCTATAAAAGCATGGTTTATCAGTGTTAGAGTGGAAGAGCTCCAGTGGCCCTTTACATTGTTTTGACATTGACCCTTCTGAATACCTTTGCCTTATCTTGCTAATGTTCTTACTACCGAATGAGCACAAATCCCCACAGCCACACTTCAACATCTAATCGATATGATATTGGAGAGGGGGAACTAAATCTGGAATGAAATATTCAAGAGCATATGTAGATGTGATGGTCAGGTGTGCACAAATTCTTGGCAATATGATGAATTTTCACCTCGTCTGTGTGACAGGATAGACTTTACTGGATTAAAAATGTATAGTACAGTGCATTAAAATATTGCATACATTATGCAAACAGAAGGTTTTCTGTTTGATTGTGTTCTGTTTGTTGAAGAACATTGTTTTAAGTAGCAACTTTCTCAGAAGTGGATGCAGAAACATACCACTGCTAAAGTGGGTGCTTTAATTTTAAGGGCCCACTGTAAATGATGGAATTATCCCAGCTCTAAATATGATAAACTGGAAGGAATGTCAAGATGTGTTCTTAACTTTGGCCTCACATAAATGCTATGAATGTAAGAAATGTAAGAAATTCTTAGTCATATTTATGAAAGTATCCCATAATTGAAGTAGGAATAACAGCGTACAGTTTTGTCCAGGCAAAACATAAAACTTTTCTTCCCTTTCTATTTTTTTTAGCAAGCTCTATTTGTAAGCAGTGCAGATGCAGTAGCTCGGTTGCCCCTGCAGCGATGTGAGCTTTATGGGAAGGCCTGTGCCGACTGCTGCTTGGCTCGGGATCCTTATTGTGCTTGGGATGGTACCACCTGCACCAATTATTTTCCCACTAACAAGAGGTAAAGTAGTTCTGTTTTGCACCCATATGGAATCTGTTTAAGCACCCTGACATAATGCAGTGTATGCTATGTCATGATGTTAACTTATTTATTTATATTTCTGAACATAAACTCTCATGAACTCACATGGTAAACTTGTGCCAGAGGCTGAATTATAGCTACGCTGTGCACGAATATCTGTTGTTTATGTGCAAATGTTTACTTCATGACAAGGATGGAAAGCAGGCAGTTTTTATTATGGGGGTTGTAAGAATTTGGCATGCTGCTGTTTTATATGGATATGATGCTCCGGGCACAGCTGGATTCATGAGTAAGGAAGCTATAATGAAGTCCTGCACACCTAATAAAACAACTTGCTTGTTGTATGCCAGGGGTGTTAGTGTAGGCTTAGTTATGTGTTAAATTGGGAGTTATACTACTTTTCATTGCTATCTGTTAGTAGAGTCTTATGTTTTTATTTGTACATTGATAAAGAGTTGTAGTTAAGTTTATCAATTTCTAGAATGGTATCTATTATATGAATAAGACAAAACATAGCAATCTGACTGAAGCTACACAAGTCTGTACATGATGTGTCTGTTTATAAGATAATACATGCAGTATGAAAAAGTGTATAGAGATTGTTTACGCAATCCCCTGATTTTCTATTACATCAGATTTTTATATACGCTCTGGCTTTATTTTTTAGAACAAGGCTTCACACTCGGATTAGTTAGATACATGGATAACGTCACTGTTACTACACATTGCGAATGACCTTGGAGACTAAAAATGTCCATAGCCATGTGTAACAGCTACACACTCGCCTTTTGCAGACGTTCCCGTCGACAGGATGTTAGGTACGGCGACCCATGGAGCCAGTGTCAGGATCTGGGAGATGGTAATAGCTTCATATCTTTGCTCTGGCCTCTACTGTGTGTATACAAAACTGAGTAGATATTTCCTAGAACATTTCATTTATTGGATCGTTTCTTTGTTTCCCATAATATGTTGGAATGTAACACACTTCAAATCCTTTGCAGTTTCAGAGGAAATTGAGCTGAAGGTAGTTTATGGGGTAGAGAAAAACTCAACCTTCCTGGAATGCACACCTTCTTCACCTCAAGCGACAGTCAAATGGATAATGCAGCAAAGACACAGCCAGAGCACTAAAGAGGTCAGGATGAACACACACACTTCACTGCCTCTTTATATAGAAATATTAGCAGGTTTAGAATCGTTTGTTTGCCAGTGCAGGTCTTGTGTCTAATAACACCTAGGTGGTAAGAGGTACTCCCTTCACATGGTGCTGTTTGGTGAAGATTTTCTACTTGATGTTGAGACGTCTGCAGCGAGAAGTTTGACAACAAAAAATGTAGAAAAACATTTAGGACATTTCCATGTCACTTTGAACAGGCATAGAAGTATCAAAACTATTCACACACGTATTAGTAGTAAATTCTAAATATAACCTTATTTTAAAAAATGTGTTGATTTTCAGAGTTTATTTTTATTCTGATCTGATAGATCTGATAACAGCTATATCAAAAACATTGAACAACACAATTTTCTTTCCCAGCTTCTCCCTGGTGAAGACATCATCCTTACAAAACGAGGTCTCCTCCTGCAGTGGATAACTTCCTCAAACGCTGGCGTCTACTCGTGCACAGCTCACGAGCACTCGTTTTCTCGTACGCTAGCTCGCTACGAGCTGCAAGTCATCCCCGAGGAGCACGTAACAAACACACGCATCACTCAACACTCTGACCCCAAAGTGGGTGGCAACTATGCACCATCCTCACTGAGTTACAAGGACTTGCATCTGATTGGCGTTAGTGGGCTAACAGCGGATGAGTACTGTGAGCAGCTGTGGTATCGCGAGAAACGGAAACAGCAGAAACTGCGCACACTAAAATGGAAGCAGAGGTCCGAGAGCAGCAAGGCTCGAGTTCGGAGGCAAAATCCACCAAACAAGCCACTCCAGTGAAACCTGAGGAACAGACATTCGAGAAAAACTAAAGGACATTTGGGTTTGTCTTGGAAGTAAAGCATACCATAACTAGAATTAGCCACATTAGCATTGTTGCTGTTGATTACTAAAGGAAGCCAGATTACACCCCCCAGCCAACCCAGAGACATATGTGTCTTGAACAACATTCTTTTAAATCAGGAATCCTGATCTTCTGGCATCTGACAGTAGCATTATACATGGTTATATGAGCAAATGATTTAGAACGAGAGGAAAAAGTTTAGGAAAAAAATACCTTTGAAAGATTAGATGAAAGAAGACATTATGAGTGAGCATAAACGTGAAGAGGGTCAAGGAAAAATTCGAATTCGAAAGTCAAATTTAACTCAAATATTGGTAAAAACCCTTTCATTATAATCTTTTCTATTATATATGTATGTTTGTGAATGCTACAGACTTATCCTACAACAAAGCCTGACATTCAATCTGTGAGAAAATTCACACAGCTATTGGGGTTTACACTCCTGACACTGAGACACCAGTCAGGTTTTTCCAGCTCAAAAAAAAACATCTCACATGTTCAATATATAGACAAAAATATCAGGACACCTGATTTTTCCAGCAACATATGGTTCTTCCTCACACTGTTACACACATTGTAACTGATGTCTTTGGAAGCGGTAGCATTAAATCTACCATTCATTTCAACTCAAACCTCTTCCAGCATTACAGTACCATGCCAGTGCATGACATGAAGAATATGCTTAACATGGGTTGGAGTAGAAGATCTTAAGTGGCCTATTATAAAGCTCAACTCTATTAAACACCTTTGGGATGAATTGGAATGCTGACTGCACCCTAGGGTTCCTCACCCTACTTTATAACCTGACTTTACTAACACCCTTGTGGCTGAATGATAACAATGGTCAGGTGTCCACAAACTTTTGTCCATATATTGTATTGTGATGGAGATGATTACCTTATTAATTTTGTTAAGATAGTATAAATAGCTAATAGATACAGTACAAAGTAAAAGCGAGGAGACATCCATGAACAAATTGCAATCATGCAATAACAAATAGAACACAGCTACAGATTTTATTGTTTTTATAGAATAGTTTGATTTGTATTATTTGGTAGTGAAAGCTCCACTCACTGAAAACTCCACTCAGTGTTGTGCCTCCACTAGAGCAGTGGTCCCCAACCTTTTTTACACCACGCAAAAACATTTTCCAATAGACCACCGACAATCGTGTGCATATTATCACATATTATGCAATTATTATTATACACATTATATGATTTTCTTGTTAATTCAATAATTACACTAAAAAAATAACCGGGACTAAAACAATTTGCGGGAAATTGGCTTTGCCAGGAGTGGTCCTTTTTTCAAAAATCAATGTGAAAGTCAATAAAATGCAAATAAAATACAAATTAAAAAGTTTTTTATTCTTGCTATCGAGACTTGTACTTGATGATCCACGGCCCAGTGCCAGTCTGCGGGCTGGTGGTTGGGGACCCCTGTACTAGAGTATATGTTGGACCATGTTAACTGTCATGAGAATCACTGAGACTTCTTGCAGCACACAATTAGGGCAGAATTTTTTTTCAGCACGGTATTTAAATTGAGAAGTGTGTGATTCACTAATTACAGGGCTGTTTGCTGCCACACAGCTCCATGTTTTCCAGTTATTTACAAAGATCGGGTTTACTGTCTGTGTCAAATTTCACATTGAAAATATTCTTTTGTTTTCTGGTTTCTCTGGTTTTCTCCCTTTTTCCTAAAACCTGCAAAAAGGTGGATTGGTAACTCTAAATTACACTAAAGTGTGGCATCCCATCCAGAGTCAATCGACTGATTCACGCCCAGTGTTCTGAGGGCGGGTTCTGTACCCACCCTAATGCCTGACCATAATAATAATAATAAAAAAAATTAAATATGAATTCAGTTCAAATGAACAAGAAATCTATAAATATCTATTCTACCGTCATTTGTATTTAGTCACTTCCTAGCAAAACTTGTGAAGCTTTTAAAAAAGACCACAGCTATGGTTCCTAAGGAACAGGGGCTTTGCTAATAGGCTTATTCTGGAACTAATTACCAAACGTTCATGCTGCTTAAAAGAAACCCGCTTGATTTAATGTTGGAGAGATTGATATATCAGTGTTCTTCTACAGGCAACTCTGGAGAACGCTCCTCATACCTCTTAAGCACACCAGATTTTTTTTCTTTTAATTTTCCACTCTATTGCTTGTGGATACACTGAACAGAAATGAAAGTCATAAGAAGCTGTGTAACTGAAATGCTAAAACAGTTGTGGTAACAGTTAGATAGGTCCTGTTTTATCTCTAACAGCCTTCACTCACTGCAAGCAACATTATACTTTTATTGTGAAAGTAATGCTTTCCTTGAGAGGCTCCTTGTTCCTCTTTGGCCCACACATTTGCATGGAAAGAACATCAAAGTATGGAAGCATCTGGGAGAAATGAGCATCAAGTACAATGGACAAAATGTTTTTTTTTTTTTTTAAGCCAATCTGAGTTTTGTCACTACTCAGGAAAATGGCTCCCAGGTTGACTGGACCACAGTAATTTTCTTTCTTCTAATCTTGACAGGCTAATAAGAAAGCGGCGTCCAAACAATGTGCATGGCTTCAGCCAATATGCGACAGACTATAGAAACTGGTGCATTTTATAAAAAAAAAGCTTTATCAATCAGATTTGTGCATTTTATTTTCCAATGTATTTTTTTATGTGCTAACCATAACAGGTATAATATAAAGACTTTATATTTAAAAATTAATGGACTTAAGTTGTTGGTTGTACTTGTTAGTGCTGAGCTAAAGATGCAGCATGCTATGGGTCATTTTATTTCTATGATGTATATGTCATGATTATAAGTTAATAATTCACCCACTGTGTGTTATTGAACAAATGTTTGTGTTATAACTTTTCTAAAACAGACTGTAGCTAAGTGTTGTGTATTTCCATCTGGTGTTCATTTTTACATGGGGTCCATTAATAATTAAATTTTAAAAAAACTTTTTTGGTGTATTTTTTTTTTTATTCACAGTTCCAACCAGTGACCTCTTGAGAAAAGCGAATGTGCATCATTATTGTCTCATTTTCTTCTTTACAAGACTAAATGTCTAGCTGTTTTGGAGTGAAGAATAAAAACACAGCCCCTTTGTTTACTCTTCTACAGGAACTCTAAAGCCATGACTTCTGTCATTTTGCAACTTCTCTTTTATTTATTTTTATTTTTTTGGCCACACTTGTGTTTTCAGTCCATTTATCAAACATTCCCCAATGTCTGAAAAACAAAATCTCATGCAGGATGTGCACGCTGGGTTTCTGACCCGACTTTTACCTCATTTCTGCCATTTGTTATGACATTATGGATATACATCACATTGCATGTTCGAGCATAGTTCTTTTTTTATACAAAGCAGTTAAACCGAGACATGCCTTACAAATTCTATTGCCATTATGGAATTGGGAAAATCACAGGTCGGCTTTTTTCCGTGTTTTTTCGTTCGTTTGTTTTGTTTTGTTCTCTTTTTATTTTATTATTTATTATATTAGATTTATCCACTTTGAGTAGATTATAAACAGTGCAAAAAAGTGTTCACTTGAATATAAACTAAGCCTAAAGTTGAAACTGTTTCCTAGCTAACAGGCAGCATGACTGATAAACAGAGATGCCTCTTGGTCCTGATTACAGGTTCTGTTCTGTTTCTGTTTTCTGGCCAGTAACAAAGGGGGTTATGTGCCTTGCTGCAGGGCCCAACAGTGATACCGTGGCAATGTTGGTGCTTGACCTTCTGTCCTTCTGATCATCAAACCTGAGCTTTAACCACTGTCTTCAAAAAGTATGCATGAGTGTTTTGGCCATATTTGTTGTTTCTTCTGGATATAAGACCAAATGAACACAAAGGCCTGTGTATATTCAAACCAGGGTAAGCAGTTAGATATGAAACACGTTAGAACAAAATGGTTCAAATGATCCCATTTATTTAATGAAAACCAGAATGACCACCTAGCAATTCATCCTGATCGCACATTGCCACCTGCTGTTTCACAATTTCACCATCAGCTGCTTCCACTGATGATAAAACTCCAAAAAAATATCAACCTTCCAGTTTTTAAAGGATCTCAACAGGTTGTTTTTTTCAAACATCTTGTAGAACTAACCACCGATGGTTACAGGTTGCCTCACATCATTCTGTCTCTTCGTGTAATTCCAGACAGACTCACTGATGTGAAGAGCAGGGCTCTGTGGGGGACAAATAGCTTGATCAGCACATCTTGAAACCCCAGTCTTCTTTGAAATCTGTACCTGGGAGAGACCCTGCTGATGCAGTATAGCTTCCTTGTTTCTTGCTGCTTTGCTCAGACTAGTCGTGGTGTATGACCAGTGACATGAAACTGTCTTCCACAACCTCTTCCACAACCTCTTCTTAGCAGCAGAATTTGACACAGTTTTTATCCTCCTACACAATTGTTTCAGTTAATGACTGTATTTCAACCTAGATATGAAATGGATGCAATCATTAGTACCTGCTTGGTGTAATTGGTTAATCATACACCTGACTCTGATCCTACATCTGTGTCCAATATCAAAAAACTGAAACACCAAATATTGATTTGATTAGGGTTTTTCATTTGAGCACTCACTAAAAATGTATACAAATATTTTTACAATTCATATAAATATTCCTAAAAAAGCGTTGATCCCTTACAGAATTTCTACACCTGCCTTAAACATTTGCACAGAACTGTGTGTGTATGTGTGTGTATATATATTTACAACTATGGCACAAGAAGTCTTTACCTAAAAGTATAGATGTTAAATTACTTACAGAGCGCATATTTAACCCAGGCCTGTGCTTATGTGCAGTTCTCTTGCTTCTTGTGTAATTTGTTTTTTTCTAATGATAGAACAAGTTTGTTCATTCAAGATTTACATCCCCATCAATCTTCATTATGCTTTTCCATATAAACTCTAAACTCATTTATTATGAGTCCAAACTGACTGTGAAACGATGCTGTTAAACACCATTTAGACATTAATCAGGTGAGCGTGAGAAAATCTACATATACTAATTTATTGCCTTCCTTCATGTTAGCAGTAAAATAACAAGATTCATGGCCTAGATGTGCAGTCTGCTATGAAATAAGACTATGAAAAACAATCAGTCTAGGTATATTTTCTCAAAATGATGTAATGAATGTGAATATATACAAATATCTGTATGGCAACTACAGTTAACAGTTGTCTGTCGTGTTTCACTTATTGAAAGATTCAATTGAATTGCATTAAAACAAGAACAATTCTATTAGATAGACCGTGTGTGTGTTCTGGCATCTAGAATGAGTTGAATTACATATCAGTGTTTCTTGCTGAGCTCAACAACAAAAACAACAACATTAACAACAACATTTAATTTCAAAAGAACTCACTTAGTGAAGTAGATCATACTGCTATTTCTTTCATGAAATAGTGCAAAATTAGTTATTGCACAAGTTATTGCTTACTTTGCAAAAAACAAACAAAGACCAACTAACCAAACAAAAAATAAATGCAGTACAAGAAACATAAGAGCAATATCTATGTCTACAAGCTATTTAACCTTTAATAGTGAGAGTAAAACCAAAGTGAACAGTAAAAAATAGATTTGCAAAGCATGACATGAAAACCAAACCCATCAGAATGATTCAGGCTCCTGCCTGTGCAAACATACAACCTTCAAAACTTAAATATTTTTATTGTATATAAAATGGCCACTAGATGTCAGTAGCAGCCAACTTTTTGCCATTTCCAACAAACAATTGAAGGTCGTAAACTCCTTATGCAATACGAACATGTCTAATTATATAACCAGCCTCTAAAACAAGTAAATACGAGTCTGAAAAGTCTTTCAAATTGTATTGTCCTCTAAGTCAACAAATGGTCAACCTGAAAGACATTTCTGGCAATCGAAAGGAGGGGTCATTCGATGATTTTTACATTTAAACTCTTGCTATTAAACCTACATCTGCATGCATATCAGTACATCCTGCTCACAAGATGACGCAAACACAAACAACCAAACAGAATACAAGCTTTTTTTCTTTTCTGCTCATGAGCTTCCCTAAAGCAGAACCCTGTCCAAAGACTAAATGTTTTATTCAAAGCTTTATTTCGCTTCTTTAACAACAGTAGCTGCTCTCTAGTTCATTACTGACCTTCAGATAAATACATCAGTAAACTGAGTACAGACTGTTACAGACGCTTTCAACTCCTCTTCAGAAAAGAGTTCTTTATTGAAGACCAAGGCTGGCTCTGATTACATCTAAATGCACGCCTTTGGCAATAGATCATGCTGTATTTTTTCTATTAACTGCCCAATTTATGATTTATCAAATCCATTATGAAACAGGTTTGAAAACCCGGCCTACAGCTGAGGCAGTTATTAGGGACAACATTTTAAAAATGCTGTTATTCATCATGAATGATGAATAAGGCATGAATAAGGAATTTTGCAGGATTGTCAATCTCTGACTTTTTTATTTATTTTTTGACCTTTGCTAACAGCCTAGGTATATTTTATAGTTTAGCATAGAATGAATAAATTCTCAAATTCAATAATATACTATATAGAAAAAGTTTGTGTTTTATTTGGGTTTTTTAATATCCCATTCCACATTTACTTCCATTTGCTGGTAGAATAATCCAAAACTCTCCTGGGCAGATGTTCCTCAAGATTTTGGAGTGTGGTTGTGAAGATTTATGCTCATTCAGTTACTGATGTAAATGAGGTGAGGAGACCTGCGGTGCAGTCAGTGTCTAAATTCATCCCCAAAGATGGTCAGTAGACTGCAGGTCAGCATTCTATAGTAGCAACTTATTAAACCATTGTGGCATAGAGCAGATTTTGTGGACAGGGTCAATGTCACAGGGAACAGGGTTGGGTCTCCTAGTTCAAGTGAACGGAAAATTTTATGCGACTGCAATTTCTACTTCTTTCGGCTTCTTCCATTTGGGGGCGCCACAGCGGATCATCCGTCTCCATACCCCCCTGTCCTCTACATCTGCCTCTTTCAAACCAAATACCTGCATGTCTTTATTCACCACATCCATAAACCTCCTCCTTGGCCTTCATCTTTTCCTCCATCCTGGTGGCTCCATCCTCAGCATTCTCCTACTGATATACCCCATGTCCCTCCTCTGCACATGTCCAAACCTTCTCAATCTCACCTCCCTCACCTTGTTCCCAAAACATCCTACATAATAACATAACCTCTAATAAACCTATTTTTATCCTGTCCATCCTCGTCACTCCCAATGATGCTACTGCATCTAAGAACATTATAAATAATTTTGTGCCTCCAATTTTGTGGTAATAGTTTAAGGAAGAGGTACATGTGGCTGGAGAAGTATAAAAAATATAAATTCAGAACATATAGTACATCTTTTCCAAAAGTAATGTTTCAAGTGCAAAATGTTAAATAGATTTGAACAAATAATAATAATATTATTTATGGTAAAAAAAAGTTATATAATAGTCAGTTTTTATATAATAGTAAAAAAACGCTATCTTCTAAGTGCTATACAAAGTGTGAAGTGTTGTTTTAAGTTATTTATCTGAAACATGCTGACAGGTTTTTGTGTCTTTACTTTATGTGCAAGTTTAAAATTTACTTAAGTGGGACCACAATTGTGGAATCATCCATAACACATATACAGTAAAGTATTCAACAGCACATGTTTATCACAC
Organism: Silurus asotus; assembly: GCA_024362625.1. Taxonomy (NCBI): domain Eukaryota; kingdom Metazoa; phylum Chordata; class Actinopteri; order Siluriformes; family Siluridae; genus Silurus; species Silurus asotus. Next base: position 7,209,836 of record MU591762.1, on the reverse strand, counting down.
TACACAACCTCACTATTAAGCAAACATCAATAGACTTTGATTTTATTCAGTGTGACTTAGCTGAGTACAAGATTTTTTGGAGATCATTAAGACAGATTCTGGGGGAGGCCTTCTTACTTTCCAATTAGATGAGGGTAAACTGAATAGAGCTGATTATCAAAGCACAAGCCCATGATTTAGAAAACACAAGGGCATATGAAAGCTGTTTCATTCACACACACACACACACACACACACACACACACACACACACACACTCACACATAGACACAGGAGCTTTGCTGAAGAGCATCGGCAGGTGTCTCTTTTGCATCGCCATGGTAACCTTGTCCCCCCCCCCCCCCCCGAATATGCTTATTGCCATACATTCACATTTACACCCTAAAATAAATACACAGATGGAGTTTACCCATGTGGATGCTGCATATATAAATCTAGAGTGGCTGTGGAGAGTATGCTTTTGGGCTTTAAACTGAATTTGCTATATGCTCTTGAAAGAAACTCTTTCATGTAGAATCAATTTAGCTTTGTCGCTTTTTTAAGAGAGACTTCCTTTAACCTGCTCAAAAGAGAATGGGTCTAACTAATAATGAAGTTCTCCCAGTGCTGACAACTATAATGGAAATATGATATGAAGTATGCCATATCTTGATTTCCTTGTGCTGTGATGCTTGGTGGCTGTTATTTAAAAGTAACTCCATATGAGTAAGGTAAAGAAGAGTTTAGTTGTGTAATTTAGTTTAAAGTAGATTAATGTAGTGTAGAGTAGAGTAGAGTACTGTAGTGAAGTTAAGTGTAGTGTAAAGTAGAGCAGTGTAGTGTAGAGCAGTGTAGCGTAGAGTAGTGTAGTGTAGTGTAAAGTAGAGTAGTGTAGTGTAGAGTAGAGCAGAATAGAGCAGTGTAGTGTAGAGTAGAGTAGAGTAGAGTAGAGTAGAATAGAGTAGAGTAGAGCAGTGTAGTGAAGAGTAGTGTAGAGTAGAGAAGTGTAGAGTAGATAAGTGTAGAGTAGAGTACTGTATAGTAGAGAAGAGAAGAGTAGAGTAGAGTAGAGTAGAGTAGAGTAGAAAAGTGTAAAGTAGAGTAGTGTAGAGTAGAGTAGAGCAGTGTAGTGAAGAGTAGAGTAGAGTAGAGAAGTGTAGAGTAGAGTAGTGTAGAGTAGAGTAGAGTAAAGTAGAGTAGAGAAGTGTAGAGTAGAATAGCGCAGTGTAGTGAAAAATAGTGTAGGGTAGAGTAGAGTAGAGTAGATAAGTGTAGTGTAGAGTAGAGTAGAGTAGAGAAGTATAGAGTAGAGTAGTGTAGAGTAGAGTAGAGCAGTGTAGTAAAGAGTAGAGAGGTGTAGAATAGAGTAGAGAAGTGTAGAGTAGAGTAGAGTAGAATAGCGCAGTGTAGTGAAGAGTTGTGTAGAGTAGTGTAGAGTAGAGTAGTGTAGAGTAGAGTAGAGTAGAGTAGAGTAGAGTAGTGTAGAGTAGAGTAGAGTAGAGTAGAGAAGTATAGAGTAGAGTAGTGTAGAGTAGAGTAGAGTAGAGTAGAGTAGAGTAGAGTAGTGTAGAGTAGAGTAGTGTAGAGTAGAGTAGAGTAGAGTAGAGAAGTATAGAGTAGAGTAGTGTAGAGAAGAGTAGAGTAGTGTAGAGTAGAGTAGAGTAGAGTAGTGTAGAGTAGAGTAGTGTAGAGTAGAGTAGTGTAGAGTAGAGTAGTGTAGAGTAAGAGTAGAGAGGTGTAGAATAGAGTAGAGAAGTGTAGAGTAGAGTAGAGTAGAGTAGAGTAGAGTAGAATAGTGCAGTGTAGTGAAGAGTAGTGTAGAGTAGTGTAGAGTAGAGTAGAGTAGAGTAGTGTAGAGTAGAGTAGAGTAGTGTAGAGTAGTGTAGAGTAGAGTAGAGTAGAGTAGTGTAGAGTAGAGTAGTGTAGAGTAGAGTAGAGTAGAGTAGAGTAGAGAAGTATAGAGTAGAGTAGTGTAGAGTAGAGTAGAGCAGTGTAGTAAAGAGTAGAGAGGTGTAGAGTAGAGTAGAGTAGAGTAGAGAAGTATAGAGCAGAGTAGTGTAGAGAAGTGTAGTGTAGAGTAGAGTAGAGTAGAGTAGAGTAGAGTAGAGTAGAGAAGTATAGAGTAGTGTAGAGTAGAGTAGAGCAGTGTAGTAAAGAGTAGAGAGGTGTAGAGTAGAGTAGAGTAGAGAAGTGTAGAGTAGAGCAGTGTAGTGTAGAGTAGAGTAGAATAGATTTCCATTCATTTGAATTAGTAGACCCAAACCTGTTCCAGCATGACAATGCTTATATGCACAAAGCTGCTACAGGTAGTAGTAATGGTTAATTTTACATAAGAACATGTCACAGCCCAAACTTCTTTCATTTAACTTGAGATAAAAAAAGTATAGTCAGTACTTCAACTTTTACCACAGTATTTTAAAACATGAGTATCTGTACTTCTACTTAAGTGAAAGATGTGTGTACTTTTTGCCATCTCTGCCTGAGATGAACAACAGTTCTGTTTCACTGGGGTTGAGTTTTATTTGATGAGCACTCCTCCAATAAGATATATAACACTCATCCGAGCAGAAGCTGTGGTATCTGAGGAAGATAAAAAGATAAAAGATGAGTTGAGTTTTATCAGCATAGCAATGGTAAGAAAACCCATGTGAGGATGGGACTTCACCAAGAAAGTGGGTATAGAGGGACAAAAGAAGGGGACCAAGTACTGAGCCTTGTGGGAGACCAGTGAAGAGTCTGAATGGAGCAGATGTGGACCCCCTCTCTGTTACCTGGTATGAGCGACCTTCCAGGTAGAAAGCAAACCATTTAAATGCTGCTCCACGGATTCCCGAGGCTCCTGAGGGTAGACAAGAGAGTCTTCAGGTTGACTGTGTAGAATGCTGCTGAAAGGTCAAGGAGGATAAGTACAGATGACAGCTTGGCTGATCGAACAGCATGTAGTTTTTCAAAGATTGCCAAAAGGGCCATGTCTGTGGAATGTGCCACTTTGAATCCAGACTGGTTTGGATCATGGATGTTGTTCTTTGAGAAATAGACAAAAAGTTAAAAACAGTAATTCCAGAGATTTAAAAAAGAAAGGAGAGAAGTGATACTGGTCTGTAGTTGTTGATGTCTGATGGATCCAGAGCAGGTTCTTCAAGATGGGAATAACCATCGCTTGCTTGAAAGTAGTTGGCACCTGGCCAGATGTTTAGGAACTATTGAAGATCATGGAGATGAATGGCAGGAGGTCTTGTGAGATGGCCTGAAGTGTAGTGGAAGGTAATGGATCCAGAGGGCAAGTGGTGGGATTGCAAGATTGGATGACTTGCAGTATCTTGACAACGAATGAGTAGGTGATTCCTGGATGTGTAGTGTAGTCATTGTTGGGCAGGAAGTGCAGGTCTGGCAGATTTCCTTAATCTTAGTCGTATAGGTGGTCTACTAGCGAATAAACTACTTATGCAAATATAATGTGACATTCAAACAGGACAATCAGAATTCACAGATTCTTTAAACTGTGTTTATGAAAAAAGACAAGCAACAAAGTAGAGCAGGGCCCGAAACACTACCATCATCTGCTGAAAGCCTGTTGTTTATCACAGAATGCAAAAAAAAAAAAAAAAATCAATTTTCAAAAAAATGCAGCTCAAGCTGGAAAAATCAATTTACAGTCCCTGCATAGCGACGTGACATCTTCTGTTTGTGTGGTTGTGATCTTGCATGGCTGTATGAATAGGGTTGAATACACATATCCCCATGTGCATTAGTGTGTGTGTGTGTGTGTGTGTGTGTGTGTGTGTGTGTGTGTGTGTGTGTGTGTGTGTGTGTAGTGGTGGTGGTGGTGGGGGTTATGGGTGATTGTCTATAGCCCTGCATAATGACAGATTGATTTAAGTCTGATTATGAATAGATCTGCATGCAGGAATTACTCATCAGATGACGGATGGCCGATTGATTGGGTTGGGACATCCTGATATTTTATTAGGTTTACCGAGGGCTCGTTTAAAAACACCTTTCCATAGTAATCTTCCTATAATTCCTATAATTACACACACACACATCCCAAAATGAATAAGATGGTAATTGTAATAGGCAGAACAGATAATACATTTCTCTATGTAGCCTCATAGATCTAGTGCTAGACTAACAAATGATACTGATTCACTACATTAGGAATAATGCAAATTGCATATATTCAATTTATTGTCATGGTATATTAATACATGATATAGAATTATTAATATTAATACAGGAAGATTGCATTCTGATCAGACAATACCTTTGGTTATAGAGGATTATGTGACACTGACATGTTTTTGTGATTTTTTTATTATCATGAATCATTACTTTGCAATTAAAAAAGAAGAAAAGAAATGACAAATTTGCATCCATGTGCACTTCTACTTCACACTTGCTACACTTATGTCCAGATCATTAGTGTGAAGATGAGGAATTATTGCTGCTTTGACAGATGGCTGCTTAACCCACATTCGAAATGTGGCGTGTTGTCTGTAGGTGGTCTCTGCTCAGCAAGCGTGAACTGCCACATTACATTTACAGCTCATAAAAAAAATTTAAGCTGTTAAGAGACCTTATTGAAAGATCTGTAAACAGGGTCGCCAGATCATGTCTCATAAATTGGAATGCACTACACTGAATTCATTTGTAAAGAAATAAATACTGGAATGATACATTCGTACAAAAAAGGCCGACCATACTGTTCCTCGTGACTCTGGTGGTACTATTTGACATACAGTTTATAAATAAAATATGGTTTAGCTTATTTACTGCTTTTAACAATCACAAAGTAGCTTTACAGAAATAGATTTAAAGTAATTAAAACTCATTTTTAAAATATTAATTTGGAATAAATAAAATTGTCATTATGAGTTTATACCTAATGAGCAAGTCAGAACAAACAAAAAAGAAAATATTAGGAAGAAATTTTCGAGGAACCAGCCAAAAAAAAAATTGACCTACCATCATCTGGGTGACAAAATTAGCCTGTGTCCCTCAACTATGGTCACAAGCTCAGGCCATGAGTACAGCTTCCTTTCAAGGACTCCAAATTTACTGCCTTTTTCTTAATAATGTGAGGAAATAAAAAATCTAAAACAGCCTCAGAATCAAAAGCTGGTTACAGTATTTTTTAAGGATGCCCCTTGATGGCTCATGTTAAAGCTTTATTAGACACTGTACATCTGAGGATCCCTCAAGAGGAGCTGGTATCTGTAGCTGGGGATAGAGAAGTCTTGGCTGACCTTCTCAGCTTATTACCACCACAAATCCCACTTAGAGAAGTACATTTGTAAGGTGCACCAAATCCCTGCAGGGTCCTTAGAATCAGTCTCATTCTTCATAGAAGCTGAAAAGCTTAAAGATTTTCTCATTAGTGTACTACAAAAAAGTAAGTACATTTTGTATTATATAAGTATAGTATAGTATAGTATAGCCAAATAGTATAGTATAGAATAGTATAGTATAGTATAGAATAGTATAGTATATTATAGAATAGTATAGAATAGTATAGTATAGTATAGTATAGAATAGTATAGTATAGTATAGAATAGTATAGAATAGTATAGAATAGTAAAGAATAGAATAGTATAG
>MU591762.1:7160657-7202767 GCA_024362625.1 Silurus asotus | reverse complement strand
GAGAGAGAGAGAGAGAGAGAGAGAGAGAGAGAGGGGGAGAGAGAAAGAGAGAGAGAGAGAGAGAGAGCGCGTGTGCAGTAAAGAGCATTACAGTTCACTACACCGGTAAACAGCTCAGTGTCGAGGGGTTGCGACGGCGGGGGGAAAAAAACGCAGAGCGGAGCGCACACACGTGGGCACACGTTTTTAACGCGATCTCCGCTGCGTAACATCCTGATCGTGAGACACATAGACGAGGGCGAGGGAGAAGCTGAAATCCAATGATTAAGCAAGCAAGCAAGCAAACAAACAAACACATCATATAAATAAACACATAAACAAATAAAGAAATCTATCAATGAGAGCTCGGGAGGATGCTGATGCTGATGCTGAAGCTGCGCTGATCTTCGGGATTCCGCGAGAAGGAAAAACAAGAGGAGCACTGACACCACTTTGATTTGCCATGTCGGGTTTGGAGTACGTTCACCACCAGAACCTCTCTGAAGCCATGCTGTGATCCGAGCGCAACTTTCGTGCTCAGCTCGTGAACCGGGGGGGGGATCATGTGGACCCCGACGGAGGACGAAAAGCTCGGAGTGGGTGAGTGTCGCTACCCGTGGTGTGTGTGTGTGTGTGTGTGTGTTCTGTTTTCTAATATGCGGCAAAATAAACACTAACAAACACACTGTCAATCCATTTTTATCAGCATGCAACACGAACTACAGGGACACGGCACCAGCCTGAGGATGCGCACCGAACACTGCGCTGCAATGCCAAACCAAACTAAATCAATCAAACTATGCGCTTCCTGTGCGCAATTTGCGTTGTACAATTAACCTTGGACATGGCTCTTACATCCTGTTTATGATCCCTACTTAAAAAAAAAAAAGAAGGATATGTTTTATATTTGCAGCATTTTTAAAGCCGCTCTCTGATTTTATTCCCCACAGATTTTAGTTGCGTCGTGGTTTTGGGTTGGGGGTCATGCTCATTTTTCACCGCTAGAGGGCTCTGAACGCTCAGCCAACCTTTCCAACAGGTGCACAGAAAAACCAAAATGCAGCAACTTCACTGTGCAAAACAACAAATGAGCTGTTTTATAACAAGTCCAGTCATTTCTAAAAAATATTCTGTCTAACATATGAATATAACCATTACACTTAAATCTGCAGATTTATATTACAACCAGCAGCACAATATTGATGACAGGGATTATAGTCTATATTGTAAGCTATGATGATGATGATGATGATGATGATGATAATAATAACATTAACACAAGTTATAACACAATGCCCAAGACAACACAACTACACTAGATTTAGGGCATTCCAAACAGAAAAATAAACTGTTAATCAATTATCATTGACAGCTATGTTGTTTACACATTTCTATGGTTTTCATAATTATAATGTCTCAGTGCCTGAGAATTTATAACAGCATCATTTAAGATATCCTTTAAAGTTGCAGTCAGCTGTTTGGTGCCATGCTCTGCTGAGTCACAAGACAAAATGGCAGTTTCTACTTACATTTCTACATCTTAGCAAGGGTTTTATTATTTATTATGAACCTGCATATGACGTGCAGTGAGAGGTCAGGGTGGGGCAAATAACTGCTCCTTCAACACATCCCAATTCTCCCATGAACAAATCTGCATGAGACAAAACAGACGTAGTCATTTTAGTTTTGCTTCTGCGTGATATTAGCATCAAATGCATTAAGTCAGTGGATGTTCACAACCTGTTATTAACATATGAATGTGATTATGAACTGTAACATGGAGTAGATGCCCTCAGAAAACGTATTATAATGTATATATTGCACGGTAATTTTAAACATGTTCAATATACTTATGTATATAAAATAAATCATACTGTTTCAGTTCTATTGTCTACTGTCCAATCCAAGTCCAATCCAAGTCACAAGTCACAAATCTGTTGCAATTTGTATTCAAAAAGTCACAAGTTTTAGGTTGTGACTCAAGTTAAAGGGGGACATTACTTATGCGACGCACTCTATGTCCACAAAGGGAGGGTTTTAAACTTTGCCATCCATTCAATACAAGAAAACACACAGAGAATTAGGGGACAACAAAGCATAGCATTGCCACCAACAAGTCCATCTTTCATAAAGACTGAGGGTTCATGTCTCAAGCCAACAGGAGGAGAAAAAGTTATGGCTGCACTCCAAAAGATCTCCCAAGTTTCTGGCGCACTATAGAAAAACAGCCATTCTCCCTACACTGCTCCTGAAAGGCTTCTTTGTGAGGGAGAAAGCAGCGCAAGCCTCAGGACTTTCGAATGCAGCACACTGGAGTTCCCACCACTGAAGCTGCTTTTCCTCTTCCAGGCTGTTTTTTTTTTAAAAAAAAAAAAAAAAAAAGAGATTTATTTAGCCCCTGAAAGCTACCCTGGTGTTGTGCGGTGTTTGGAGAATGTTAATGTGATGTGACGTGTTAGATGTTGTACCTGGAGGTCGGAAAATCTTAATGAAGATGTTGCAAGTTGTTAGCACCAAGTAACAGTCACTACTTCATCTACAGTAGTGATATGAAGTATACCCAAACAACTGCTAATGAGATTCTCGTTCGATTGTGTAGCATATTGAGTATCATGTCTATTTTTTATTGTTCACCAGAGAAAAGTGGCATTCAAATCAATATTGAAGAAGAACGTCTGGGTATTTTAGACTGTCCTTTTTTTGGAAATCAGTTACTATCTTCTCTTTGCGCAAACAGAAACCAACAAGTTAACAGGCAGAGATCTGCAGCTATTACGACCTCTAATTGAATCTCTATTGGTTGGAAGGCTATCATATCTGGCACATGCAGACTGTGGACTCTTTTTGTTAATATTCACATTATGAATATTCATCTTTGCTTAATGAAGAGGCTGAGCTCAATTAGCGTATAACAGAAATGGCCAGCGGGGATAAAGTACTGTTCACGAAAGGCACGAGAAATTGCCTATTGTTGCTCACTAGATCATTAAAATCATTAGGAGCTATTCATAGTCTCTCATGTTAACGTTTGTATCGCAGGGCATGTACAGGAATGGCGGTGTCTTTGGTGCGTTTAAAAGCTACTCGCTTGTTTCAGCCTTTTTGTTATGCATCCAATTTATTCTGTTATATATTTAGCATGTAATACTACAATGATTCAGAAATATTATTTCTTTCTCTGGATTTTAAATTGTTATATTATTTATCACGGAGGAACATTTGAATAATATAGCAATTAGAAATCCAGATGATGAAATAATATTCCTGAATCATTGTAGAATTATTATTATTAGTTCTATAGTCTGCCATCTAATAGAACACATACTGGCTGAGCTGAGCCTCATCTCTGTATCAGAGCAATTGCATTGAATGGCTGCATTGGTATCTGGGACTTTTAGTCTAATGTTTTATCTGCATTATTATTATGTTAGGATTCTGAGTAATATGATGTTTAATGTGCGAGGAAAATGGTGAGTTCAGAAGCTCTTTTGGTTTTAGGATCTGAAAAGTGAAATATAAGCCACCTATAACAATTTGTTATTGAAATTGTTGATATTGTTACTGGCAGCAGTAACATCTCATTGCAATGATAATATTACAATACCAATTCAAAAATGAGCACCATTATCACAAATATTTGATTGTAAACATTTACTTTCAGAGCGTACAATCATTTAGACAATGAACTTTATTTCCTACTAAAATAATCCACAAGTTGAATCCCTGTAGAACATCATCATTTTGTGCAATATCTAATATTGTTTCATATCTAAATGTAATGGGACTTTATACTTTCTGTAGCTGTTACTGTAATAGCCAAATTATTAATATTATTCAGGATCACACTCTGCAATTGAGCTTTTAATAAAGTCAGTATACAGATGAAGAGACCAGGACAACCAACAATTAACATTTCTGTTTCAAAAATCATCTACAATTCTTTAATTTCATAAATTCGGGAGAGAAATAAAATCACAGAGCACTAAATCACTCAAGCTCTTTGTGTAATTTAAGTTGAGAGAGAGAGAGAGAGAGAGAGAGAGAGAGAGAGAGAGAGAGAGAGAGAGAGAGAGAGAGAAAGATTAGTGTTCTGTTTATGATAAATAAAAGAGAGAACAGGAAGCATTTCATGAGTACTTCTTGACCTCACTGCCACAGACTTGCTTGTGAGCAGAAAAGTAAAATAATATCTATAGATATGGAAACTGGAGAAGGACAAAAATATTGGTTTCCTTACTACCTTTTAATACAGTTAAACATCTCCTGTTTCTTCTTTGGGTCAAAACAGCTTCCTGTTTAGAGACCTAGGTCTAGGTACATTACCCTAGATGTTAAATCACAATAATTATTGCAGAGGCAATCTAAATTAAATCTAAGATTACATTTTAATAATTATCGTGTTTTAAGTGATTTAATAATAGATCATTAATGAACAAGCCAATGGAGGGCACAAGAATTGTAAGGGAACTGTCCAAGGTCATGAATATGTCTAGCAAATGGCCTCCACATGTGTATGTACATTGCAGAGTTTCAGTCAATCAGTGGACATTAGACTTGGATTAAAACACATCACACATTGTGTTTTATCATGAAATATAATGACCATGTGTACAATATGTATGCAACAAAGAGATGAGTTTGAGGTGATTATTTGAGTAATTCCAGTTTACCTAACAACCTAGACTGAGAGAGAAGGGCAGTAAATAGCATGTTTGTAGCTGTTTTGAAAAACCATTTGGGTGGAACGAATATCTGCAGCACAAACACTATACATTTGGGTAAAAGGCTTCTTCAGTTCAGCCATTTTGGAATTCGAATGTCTACTGGTGACTCATCAATTTTTCATGCAAGTTTTTCGGAAGGCTGGAAAATATTTATTTTTATGTCCAGTCACCTTGACTTGCTATGAAACTATTTAACAAAATAAAAATGATATTTTGGGGCATTTTCAGCAAAATGGCAGAATAGAGATCTAAGGGTGGAGCAAAAGCAAAGTAGGAATCAGTCGCTTTTGCTTTTTTTTTTTTTTTTTTAATGCTGCAAATTTTAGACACATTGACTACAGCTGGAGAATATGATTTACTCTAAGTCTCAAGGCAGTATGATCTACTACGCAGGAAAGGCTTTTGATTTTGATTGATCAGCAAACATCTCAAGGGGAGACGTTCATACTGTAAAGGTTAATTTTCAATCTCAATGTTTTTGTTGTGGTTTAAAATAGGCAGGGTTCCTTCTCTAAAACGTGTTTACAGATCTAGAGCTACTGGAATAGCAAGTGTCGAATGTGCAGTTTAAGGACTAGGATTGTGAATATTACACTGCAATGGGCACACTTGTGGTGGGACGTATGAAAAAGTATAAAAGGAAAATTAATCTGTGTCTTTTCCATTATCAGGTTTGGTCTTTTAGCTTAATGAAAGACAATTTCCAAGGTTTCAGGGACAAGTTATCTCGCATACAGCCCTGTCCTGGGTTAAGAGCCCGAAGCTTTGTGGGATTCTGCCTGAGAGTTCCGCTGTTGTTATGGTAACCAATAAGAAAGAGAGGCCAGCCCTGTGGACTTCTGGCTCAGGGATCCCAGCATCGCCATAACAACCCTGTTGATGAAGTAAAAATGCGGATAGATTGATGCTGTTTAGTAAGAAAGCTAAATTGAATATATTGCAAAACATGCTAAATCGCAACCACACACATGGTGTTCTAGTGGATAATTGTTTTGATGAGATAAAAATTGACCTGCAACTGAGGTGGTGGCATTGGTTAGGAAAGCTCTTAGGCTTTTACACTCTTAAGCATAATATCTCTTCTGTCAAACCTTATAGTGCATATCTAATGGGCCTCTGATGGACCTTGTGTACTTTTTTATATAGTGATAACTAATATCAGCAGTCGGAAGTGTCTTACAGAAATGCCTGAACTGCTTGGATCCAGCCTGATTGCTTCGATCTTGCTGTGCTTCCTTATCCAGTAGAACTGTCTCGAAAATACTGCTTTTGCTAACTGAAAGAAAATTGCAATGTAAAATGGATGCATTATCCTTATTTGAGTAAAATCGCAAGACAATAGAAGAATTCAGAGTTGAAGCAATGTTTGAAACCAAATATAATTTTTTGGAAAAATAATGTATGCCAATACAGGGGTCCAATCTTATCTAGAAAGGGGTGGTGTCTTTCTTTCCAAAAAGAATAAGCCACACATGATATTTAAATGAATGCTAAGATCAGCTGGCTAAACAGGTGGAATCAGGTGTGGCTCCTACTTGGTTGGGATAAAGAACTACACCAGTAAAAGAACCTAAAGTTGACAGGTTTTACTGCAGGAAGAGAAGTCTTATTTTACCTTTTATTTTACTCATTTTTAGTATGTCAGTGTTATTAATATGTCAAGTTTCACTTGAAAGCCGTTTAAATAAAACTTGAGTATATTCCTCATAGCCTGAATTAGATTCCTTTCATTTGTATGTACCCATGAGTTAACCTTAGTTAACCTTATTAGCACGGTGTACATGCAAGTACACTGTTGCTGTTTGCTTGGGTGCATTCGATAAGAAACGGCACTCATTAGTTCAATATTTTTTTCTTTTAATGAATTACACCTTATTCAAGTCATCGAGCAAAACATATAGAAATTATAAACATGCATACACACAGAGTAAATCTGTAAAATCTGAATACTCCTGCATGTTCCCACAGTCCTGATTTTGTTGTTGTTTGAAGAACCCTACTGAGTGACAGAGCTTAGTAAAATAGCACAGCTTTAATCCAGCAACTTTCCCAAAGGGTCTGAGTGGCACCAAGCATATCATATTTTGTTTTCTAGCATCCCTAAAAATCCCCAGTTTGCCATGTTCCATGTTCCCAGAATAGAAGTCCAGAGTCAGCTGTTACAGAGAAGCACTTTTGTCTGCTGAAAGGCGACTCTGGCCTCCCTGTCTATTGATTAGGGCCAAGTGACATTGTAATGGCTATGTTGTGCCTGGCTTTGGTGGGTTCATGTGTCATGTGTGGCGATGTGTGTTAGCACAGGTCAAATTGGCCATGTGGTCTTATAAGCATTGCATTCATCTCTTTTCGTCCATATTTCTTATATACAGTATCAATTAGGATAACTGCCTGCATGAAAGTGAAGTAAGAACGATATGTTCAGGCTTTGTAATATATTCTGGGCTCTGCTCTTTATAATCTCATGCTTTACACAGTGTGGCGCTTTATTCAGTTTTGCAAAAGAATAACCCAGTAGGGTTTTTGAAATAAATCGGATAATTATCATTTCATAGTTTGAGGTTTGACTATGAGAGATTCAACTGTTAATGGTTTTGGAATCTTAAAGAACCTGGTTTCAGTGTGATTTCATTGCTTTAAAAAATATGTGCAAAGATAAATTAGTATAAAAAAAATTAAGCTGCAGACATGTAGTGTAAAAATCAAATGCAGACAATGCAGGGAAGGTAAATTTGATATTTCAGGAAAGTCATGAAGGCTGCAGGCTATTTTTGGTATTTAGAGCAACCTGATCTTTCACCTAGAGGCTTTAATAATTACAGTTTTTTTGTGACCATGTGAGTGTGACAGCCTTCATTAGGTGATAGGTAAAGCTGTAGGTGACGTTCAAGTATCTTATTACAATGGCACATGTCAGGAAGTGAGATATATTACGCAGCAAATTAAGTCACGTATTGATGTTGGAAAGAGGCAAGCTAAGGGATTGGTCGGACCTTGATAAGGGCCTGATTGTGATGGATAGTCGACAGGGCATTTTCAATACAACAGGTTTTCTCAGTATGCAATGGTTAATACCTAAGGAGGTCTAAGAAAGGGCAACTGATAAACCAGTGACAGGTCAGTGGGCGCTCAAGGCTCATTGATGCTCATTACAGCCTGCTGTACTGTATATGGGGCTCTGTAATGACCAACCAGTCAGACTGCCTTTGCTGATCCCTGTCAACCGACAATAGTATGCATGTGCATGTGAACACCAGAACTGGACCATGGAGCAATGGAAAAAGATGGCCTGGCCAGACGAATCATGTTTGTCTTTTATATTATGTGGACAGTGGGGCACATGTGCATCTTTTATCTGGAGAAGAGATGACACCAGGATGAACTATGGAAAAAAAGGGAAGGTGGTACTGTGAAGCTCTTATCAATATTCTGCTAGGTAATCCTACTTTGACATGTACCATCTACCTAAACATTGGTGCAAACCCAGTACACCCCCTCATGTCAAATGTATTACCTAATGGCATTGTCATCTTTCACCAGAATAAATGGATTTAGGGACATGGAAAACAATTCAAGGTGTTGACTTGGCCTCCACATTTCTCAGATGTCAGTCTGATTGGGATCTGTGGGATGACAAACAGGTCCAGCACATGGAGGCCCCACCTTGTCTCCAACATCAGCAAAAGGATTTGCTGCTAAGGTCTCTGATACAATGCTTTATTGGGCCAGAGCTTTGGTAGAGCTGATTGTAACTCCAGATTTTAAATAACTAATACTGTACAATTAGGTCTTAAAGTTAACCAGTGCATGAGAAATTTGGGAACATTCAGGTTTTCTTCACTGCTTAAAACAGTCTCGTTTGAGAGCACATGCTTGAGCTCTCACTGCATGACTCAGTGTTAATGCTCCCTTGTGTGTTGCTAATGTGTGTGTCCTGTTGCAGTCTGTTTGGCCTGGGTTCTTTGTTACCATGGCTTTGTGTCAGAAAAAGATTTTATCATGTAGCTCAGTGTAGCAAATTCCTTCAAATACAGAATTCAAATGAAAAAAAAATAATAACAAGGTAAAGACTAGTACTAAACTAAGGTAAAAACCTAAGTAGGTGTGATGCTTTGGGTGGGGGTTTAGGCAGGTTTGCTTCTTTTTTAAGGGCAGTGGTGGTTAAGTAAAGTTCTGGGTTGCTGATCAGAAGCTTTGGGGTTTAAGCTGCCACTGTTGGGCCCTTGAGCATGGCACTTAACTCATTCTGCTGACCCTGTGCTCTGACCCAAATTTCCTGACAACCTGGGATATGCAAATCTACCCATGCAGGACTATTTGTTTGATTCCTTATGTTCTTAATTTATTCCATAGGCTGCTTGTGGGATTCACAGAATTGTATTGTATGAATTTTGACACTTTTCTATGATATTAAGCCAAGATAATGAGATTAAGGTCAGATTTAGTAAATAGATTGATCATGGTAAAAGTTTTATTAATACAAAAATAATCAGTAATGGTATAGTGTCATGTGGCCTAACATAAAGCGACAAGATACAGTTCATTCCCAAGCCAGTTATAGAATTTCTTATTTCTTATAACTGTGAAATGTTTTTTAGATTGTCAACCCAAATCATAATTTTTTTTCTGCTCATCTTGTTACAAAACATTTGACAGGTTCTCAGTCTAAAAGTTTTCCTTAAATCAGGTGCACACTGAAAACTCATTCAATAAGTACTAAAAAAAAATCAACTTATTTAGACTTTTAAAAAAGTAAACTGTTATAACATATTATACTGAGATATACTGTTATATAATTAACACCACCTAACCTATCAGATTTAAGAGGTCAGCAGCACTGTGGTACAATCCCCACATAAAAATATTAACTATAGATTTCTAAGTGTGACCATGATCCTGAATGCTCTTTAGTTTGGCAGAGAAAACCATTACACAAAATAATATGAATATTTATGATTAAATTTATGAGGCTCATTAATGAGAAACAGCCTTAGCAGTGGCGAGTGAATGTGTAGGACTATGCAAAGGTCATTGAACATTCAAAAAATGTGTATAAATTATGAACTAGCAGCTCATGGGGTTCCTTTTTTTTAAAAACGTTTCTCCCCTTTCATACTATTCAGTTATCCAATGCACCATTCTTTTTTCCATCCACAGCATCTCTGTTCTGTTGTTATCTCTGCTATCTTTCTTTCTCCTTGCGTCTCTCCCTCTTTCACACACTCACTCTCCTCTTGCATTTTTGCTGATGGGCAATTACACTGGCCCGTTTTTCTTCCTTGCACTAATGGAACTCTGCTGCGACATTAAAGAGTATAAATATTTAAGCCTGATTTGCCATGCACAATGATAATACTCAGTTATCATAAGGCTTCCTTGAGAATTAACCGATGCACCTCAGCAATAAAGATTGTGTAAAGCTATTTAATGTTTTTAATCTGCAAAGTGGCACAACCATCCCTTTTTCATTTGGAACTGAAGAACGGGAAAAACAAACATTTTATTTTATGCCATTTATTCCAAAAAAAATATTGACTTTTTTGTTGTTCTTTCATGTCAACTTCTTTTTCTTTATTCAAATTAAATAAGATGGTAGTTTACTTCAGCTAAAAGTACAATACTCATACTCTGTTACTTTTGGGTGGTCAAACGTTTTTGAAATTGGACTAGCAAAGGAGAAGAAAGGGATTGTTTAACCTTTTTTTTTTAAATAGTTATTACACATCATTTACTTTTTTATTAATTTTTAAATGAAAATGAAATTAAAGAGGATCTCCCATCGTTAAAACCTCACCATAAGATGTGTAGGTGCTTTTTGAACATTCCATTCCAAAATTGCTTTGTTGTTTCACTCTTCTGAGATGTTGTTCCACTAGATGTTGGAGTGTGCTTGTGGAGATTTGTGCACAGTCTGTGCTACACTGTCATTAGTAAGGTCAGGTACAGATGTGGGGTGACGAGGCCTGGTGTGCAGTCAGTACTTAAATTAATTTCAGAGGTTTTCAATAGGATATGAGCAGGCCACTCAACCTGAACCCTCTCCAGCCCATGTAAATCATAGCATCATAGAAATTTGGGTCTTTTAATTCAATTGAAGGAAAATGTATTGCTACTGCATCCAAAGACATCCTGTTGTTAATGGGTGGGATATATTAGGCAAAAGAACATTTTGTCCTCAAAGTTGATTTGTTGGAAGCAGGGAAAACGGGAAAGTGTAAGGATTTGATGATAAGAGCCAAATTGTGATGGCTAGACGAATGGGTCAGAGCATCGCAAAAACTGCAGCGCCTGTGGGGTGTTGCAGGGGTCTTGTGGGTTCTCAATAGGGTGTTCTAATGGGGTGTCTGCAATAGTCAGTATTAAAAGTTGTCTAAGCAAGGACCAGTGGTGAACTGGCGACAGGGTCATGTAGTTGTGTGCCTCCAAATTTGTAGTAAGAGTTGTAGAGGAACCACAAATGGTTGAAAAAGTCAGGTGTTGCAATCTTTTCTTCATATACTTTATTATGATGACTTTACTCTCACTTGTTAGATTTCAAACTTCTATGATATATACTGGATCCCTTAAGTATATTTGGGAAAATGCAATGGCAGATGGTTTTGTGGTCAGTGCAACTTAATGAGATCGGAGTCTCATGTCCCCATGTAATGCATGTGATGCCGCAACCCATATGGGTAACATTTTATAACTCAATATTCCTCCATAACACATTTGGGGAGTGGGAGGTTGTTTGGCTTCTCATATTATCTGATGCCTTTGTTGATTCACACTATGATGTTACTATGCAGTAATCTTCAAATGAAGTGTACATGATGTTTTTCCAGGATTCCCAGGGTCTACAGAATGATCACAGACTTCATTAAGTACTTATTAAAGAAGCCCAGCATGTGAATTGACTGGTGTTTGAGCAAATGTAGGATATATTGAGCGTGAACCTGTTATCACTTATCAAGCCGTGAGTTTAGGAGTATGATATCTAACTGCCCATATTTGCCAAATATCATTATCACTATAATTTGCTGTATATGGAATATGCTTGGGGAAAGTCCAGTTCTTTTAATAAGCTTTTCTGTCTTGCATCTGACCTTATTAGTTATTTTGTACTTACAAGCATAACACAGTTACATTTAAAAGGACATTACTGAATCTGGACATCCTACAAAGTATCTAAGATTAGAATTAGTGTGTCCCAAATTGTAGTATGTGGCAATGAGTTACTATACTTTACAATTCTTATACAATCCTATACAATTCCTAGCAATTCTGAGCTTTGTGATTGCTTCTTTTGCTACACCTGCAAACATGGTTTATAAGTATGTCGTTTATTGTAGTATTTAAATGGCAATAACTGAAGGAAATTGTAAATTAAATGATATTCACCATCACTGTTGATTTGTGTAAAGCTGCTTTAAGACAATGTCTGTTGTGAAAAGCGCTATACAAATAAACTTGACTTGACTTGACTTGATATTGTATACATTTTAATAGCATTAATGAGTAAAGAAAAAGGTTTAAATGTCAATGTCAACAACGTTCTCTTCTGGTATATGATGCGTTAGTATATCATTGTACATTAATATAATTTTTTTCCTGCACAAACCTGTGTATACTTTCTACACTTTTACCTTTGTTGCATGGTACCATTATAGTGTTTACTTTTTTGTTGTTGTTGTTGTTGTTGTTTTTTTGTTTTGTTTTTATTTATTTTTTTGTACGTAAAATAAAAAAAGCTTTAACTTAGTTGGATATATTTAATTAATACCTCTATTGGACCTATATTGAATTTTTATCAAAATGTATAGTATAATATACAGTACTCTGTAGTTTTTTATTAATATGACCACATTCTCCTAAATAAATGTAATAGAATTTGGGCATAATGCTAACTTTAGCTAGTTAACTTGCAGATATCATTAGCATAGCAGACTATTGTTTGCTAGCTAACTTGGCTATATGTAAAAAAATAGTTAGAGTATAGTAATTACTTAACTTTGCTATAGATACCTTGTGATTTAACTCGTGCAATGAAGCTATACAATCATTATTTTAAAATAGATACTTACACATGTATCTGTTTACTTTTTAATTGGATATTACAGAAAAATATTTCAGCAATTTTTATTATATCCATTGTATTGCTAAAGAACTGGACATTCACGAATATTCATAGCTTTACCATTGCCCTTATGAGGCATTGCTGCAGGCGACTGCTCACACTTGTGTGCCTGCTGGATTGTGTGTGCACTTTGCAACTGTGTGCTTAATTTACTGTTACTACTGACAAGGGGAGCAATAAGCTGTGTGGCCATGCTCCCTTCGAGGCACAGGGTGAATTCAAATTTGCCTGCATGATAGGAGCTGCCCTGGCTGGCCATTGATTATTGCAGGGCTCGATTGTGTTTCCCACTGAGCTGAAAAGCATGGTACACGTTAACCACTTAAACTGTGTGCGAGGGAATTTATCCTGGGTCACGTCCTCCATCAAACCATGGCGCCATTTTTCATCAATTTCTTTTCATGTGGTTACAGTGGTATAATAATGAGCGCACTGTGAAAGAGACATGGCTGATTTAACATTAGCATTTAGCTCAGCAGTGTAAAGGAAAATACTGCATAAAGGACTGGCTGGTGTAATGGTGCTACAAGGGCAAGTCACCTCCTCTGTTTCAAGACATTTTTATTTTAATCCATGTCATCCTCTTGACTGTTAAAAAATGTGTTATAGTGGTTACTTTGGGACCACCAGATAATGTGTGAATTAGAGGTCCAGTCAAATTTTCCTTTAGAGTTTGGGCTATAAGGAAATAAGTCTGGATCTCTACTTCATTCATTATATGGTGGCTCCACCTCAAAGTAACCACTATAAGACTTTTAGCTATAATATTTCTTTTTGCAAAATTAAAAATCATCTTGTATTTTATAGACTGAAAATTCTATATTCTTACCAGCCATCACTGATTTATAGAAAAGAGAGAAACCAAGCTAGTTAGTGGGTCACATCATTTAATTTTAATTAGTTGAGTTGTAATACTATAGCTATTGAAAGCACATTGAGCTTTATAAATCAAACCTGCATAGAAACAAACTGTGCCACTGAGTGCATTCTGTTGCTAGTAGAAGTGTTCAAATCGTGAGAGCATGTGGTTCTTTTGATGTGGGCGAGAGCGAGTGGTCACAGGATAAAAAAGGCCATGTTTATTAACATGTGAGTATAGCGAGTGTTGCATGGAGCTGTGCAACATTTACTACCTTTGTTTTATCCTCAGCAACTGCTTTATCCTGGTTAGCCTTACACTATGGTGAAAAGAACCACTTCACTTACAGTAATTAGAAACTCTTTTAGACAGGTAAAAAACTGCAGGACCAGGTAGATTTGGTCATAAAAGGACATAGGTTTAAAAATAAGGGTTTATTATATATATATATATTTTGCCTCCTTTCTGTTGTTAGATAATGATTCGTGTGCTTACTCATTTGTTAAATTTGTTTGTACTTTCCACAATAAATGACTTGCACTTGCACCCACCTCCATCACTGATTCATGACATCTGTGTGGAGTTGCCTACGTAGATTGCCTCCGGAGTCTCAGATTTCCTCCTACCTTGTAAAACGATGCTGGTAAGTGGATTGAATGACATTGTCAACCCTAGGTGTACACTTGTATGAATCCACTGAGAAGAGAATAATGCACACACTACAGATGACAATCATTGAGGAGAGACACTGTGCTGTTAAATGTATTTATTTGTTATTCACAAGAAAACAAATCAAATATTAAACCTGAGGAAATGTGCCATTTAACAGAAAAAATATGATAATTTTGTATTAGATGGTCACAGCATGTTATAAAAAAGTCAGATAGGGGCAACAAATAGCTGTAAAAGTAAGATTTAATAAAAAATTACTGCTGGCCAACATTTTGCAGTTAATTAGGTTAATTGGGTTAATTGGCAACAGGGCAGTAACATGATTTGGTAAAAGTATCATAGTGGGGCAGAGCCTTTAGAAGAACTGCATCTACAAATTGAGTCCTCTTTCATATTGATTTATGATCGAGCAGTTGAGGATTAAGGGCCTTGCTTAAGGGCCCAGCACTAGCAGCTTAGTGGAGCTGGGATTATAACCTTCCGATACAGAGTCCAATGCCTAAACCACTGAGCTACAACTTTCCCTACCTAATATCATAAAAGATCCAGACAAAAGATTCTGGAGAAATCTTTGCACCTGGATTTCTGATTGTATAGTATGTGGTGTATTGGACTCTTTCAATGCATTCAGGCATTCATGTCGGTTTTATGATAAACTTACTCTGATAGGACAGTTTATCTAGAATTTGCAAACATTTTGCTGATGTTGTTTACTTTGTGAACCCTGGCATAGCTACCTGATAGCAAAGAAGAAGGAGGAGTGGTTATGTCTGTCAAAGTATTACACCTTCTTTAATGTGTTTAATTCATAACGTTATTGGCAATCAGGAACAATGACCCAAATTCAGATTGTACACGTTAACTTGGAGGCATGCTAGTTTGATGAAGTCAGTGTACACAAGGTTTTGCAATCACATTCAATATGTTTTTGCTCACTGAAAAATGGGTATTGTAAACTGTTGGGTGATTCACGGATGCAGGAAGAGGGGAGAAGTGGAACGTTAATGAAGTGTGAAACAACGTCATTTGTCTGTTTGTCATCATGTGTTTTGCAATGACAGAAATATAGAGTGTGAGTGCGAGTGCATAGCGATGTCAAAGTGCGTTCCAACTTGCAACACAAGTCACTGGAAGATAAGCAACAGAGTGAACACCCTCCGGAGAGCCATCCCATGACAGAGCAGTGATTTCATGTGAAGGAAATTCAGTGTGTAGTAATTTAGTGAATGTGATAGAAAACTTAGATTGGGTTATAGAAAAAGTGTGTGTGTGTGAGTGTAAGAAAGAAAGACACGAAATGAAAAATAACAAATCCCACTTTTCCAATTCTCTGACTGATGATTCTGATCCAGTACTGACAACTTCACAGTTAGTGAGTCAATTCTCTGCGAGGCTCCTTTTGCCAAGTTATGAGAAACATAATACACTCTGGCATATAAATTTGCTAGAATTTGTTTATTGGCATTTTATTCATAGAGCAATGAATTAAAAAGGCAATAAACAATTAAAGACTGGGGTAACATGCAACATAAATTCTCAGGCTTCAACTCCTTGGGCCATATTCAGAGGATTTGTGTAGTACAGTAAGGATTTAATACTGAAATTGCATAAATCAATATTCAGATCTTTCTATGCAGAAGTTGCACGAGTTCCAGAGTTATGCACATGGGGTCAGATTTATCTTAAACAGAGGCGTATCTTAGTTACATGAAATTCTGACCTTGGATTTGAGCCCATTTTTGTTGCATGACAACAGCTCAAGTGAGGAACAGCATAATATTCAGTACTATTGTTTTTCCTACTGATGTAATCATAATACAAATCTTACTCTTGGGATGGATATACAGGTATATATAAAAAAAAAGTGGAATGCCATACTTAAATATGATCCTATTTATTACTTTTAGTCTTGTCTCTTTAAAGTCCACAAAACTTGTCTTTGGAGTAGAGAATGACAGATAATGTATAAGTTTAATTTAAATTTTTATAATGATCACAAGCATTGGCATTTTTGTAATCATTTGACTGTTTAAAATAGAAAATTAAAAGCCTTTTAAAAATTTTTACTTTTTAAAAAAGTTTTGAAGGTACAGGATTCAGTGCTATTTTATACGCTGCTATACAATTAACGTTCTTTTGGCTCGTCCCATTAGGGGTCGCCACTGCGGACCATCCACATGTTTAATTTGGTACATGTTTTTACGCTGGATGCCCTTCCTAATGCAACCCTCCCCATTTATCTGGCCTTGGGACCAGCACTAAGTCTTGTGCAACCCTAATAGCTGGGGTTGGTTCCCTGACCGGGGATCGAACCCGGGCCGCAGTGGTGAGAGCACCGCATCCTAACCACTAGACCACCAGGGAACCATACGCTGCTATACAATAAAATTGCATATTGTTGAAAAAAAAAAAAAAAACAGATTTGCAGTGAATAATTCGATTACTAAATCTAGGATCGTTCTTGCAGCATCTATTTGCTAAATTGTATTATTTATGTCTGTAATCTCAGTCTGCATTTTTTTTTTTCCAATTTTAAAATTGAATTAAAATCCAAAGTTGGAGACTAAAACTGGGACTAAAACAGCCTGATATCTAATCTGATATCATGCAGGACATGGCATGGATCCTTGTCCTTTATCATTTGGCTTTGGAACACTTATTCAGTGTGTCTACAGTCATTAAAAGACATCTACAATACTTAGTTTAAATGTTTAAGATCTCTGAGACACATCCAGCTTCTAGCAATGCTATGAAGTGCATGAAATGACAAGGACTTCTGAGGACACAAACTGCTACAGATATGTAATATTTGCAAATATGTTTGGACTTGTTCAGGGTTTATGGATGTGGTGAGGAAAGACTTGCAGGTAGTTGGGTTGAAAGAGGCAGATGTAGAGGACAGGGGGGGTATGGAGACGGATGATCCGCTTTGGCGACCCTTAATGGGAGAAGCCGAAAGAAGAAGAAGAAGTGGTTTAGACTTGTTCAGGCTGGGTTAACAATCATTCTCTGTTGCACCATATCAGCATGTAAAGGCAAACATTTTAGCCAATAAATGACAGATATCAAATTCATTGTAAGGACATCAGGGCCCTGTGGCCATTAATACCAAATGTTCCTGGATTGATTTCTGGGTATGTGGCTTCTACCTGTAAGGTAAGCCATGCTCTAATATGAGTGTGGGTGAATTCTGCATGCATGTGCAGCTGAGGGTTTTATGTCTGCTACTAATCCATGATTGTGTGAACACCATCTGGTCACGGGGTTTTATCTCTCTCTCTCTGTCCAGCAACTCATCTCTCATTCCCGTATCTCACAGCTTCATTCTGTTCCCTTCAATCGCAGTTTTTACTCCCCTCCCCTGCTGCTTGCTTTTTTTTCGCTTGTACTCTCTCATTCTTTCGGTTATCCATTATTCTTTTGCTATTTTTTTTTTTCACTGTCCTCTCAAGAGTACCCTTTTGTCTCCTTTTTTTCTTATCTGTCTTTGTTCTTTCACATGAATAGCCTTAGCTTTCTTGTCCTGTCTTTCTTTTTTAGTTTTTTAGGACTCTATTTATTTCAATAGTAGTTGTTTTGGGCTTCTGTTATTACCAAGTAGCTTTTTACAAAAGTACGACTTAGCATAAAAATGGAGTCCAGTGTGAAAGTGCTTATTTTTAACTGGGCATCCATTGAAAATTTAGTTAGCTTTGAATGTAAAGCAGCTGGCTCAAAGGTAATTTCACATCACACCTTCCTTGCTGAGGAAATTTGGTTTAAAAAAAACGACAATGACTTGCAAAAATTGCATTCTTCATTGAATCTGTATGGCTTCTTAACGGCACCTTAATATTTAGACAGGTTTGGTGTACATCGTTAAGCATATTGGCTGTAAAATAATCTTAACAGTGCTACTGATAGTAACACCTGTAACCCTGGTCGTATGCAATCAGACAATAATGGAACGATAATGGACAATAATGGAACATAATGTGGAAAATCATGAAAAAAAGCTTTAGCTAATGTTTAAATCAGATTTCAGAATAGGAGATATATGTAATCTCAGTGACCTGA
Source organism: Silurus asotus (assembly GCA_024362625.1). NCBI lineage: Eukaryota > Metazoa > Chordata > Actinopteri > Siluriformes > Siluridae > Silurus > Silurus asotus. Next base: position 7,184,364 of record MU591762.1, on the reverse strand, counting down.
CCAGACAAGATGCTTTGTGCATTTCAGAAATCAATATCTGTCAGTATTATGGAACTGAACTACTGTTCCCATTATCCACTGCACATCACTTGATTCCAACATTCACTAGTGTTAATTAGCACTTGTTTGTTGGCCAACCCCGAAGCTAGCTAGTGTGTCTTAGCCTGGGAAAAGGTTTGTTCTCCACTTCCAGACCAGTGAATATGAGCAATACCACTGGCTTACAGCCTCTGAGGAGCGGTACAAATTATAAGTATGCATCTCTGGTGAGTAGGTTTGTAATGTTTTTATCATGTTATTAGACAAATATTGATTCTGAACTGCTCCAGATGATGTAGGTGCACATTTGCAGTGGTAGTGTAGAAGCTTGGAGTTCACTAGTGTTAATTAGCACTTGTTTGTTGGCCAACCCCGAAGCTAGCTAGTGTGTCTTAGCCTGGGAAAAGGTTTGTTCTCCACTTCCAGACCAGTGAATATGAGCAATACCACTGGCTTACAGCCTCTGAGGAGCGGTACAAATTATAAGTATGCATCTCTGGTGAGTAGGTTGTATTTAATTAAAATTTGTGATGTTTTTATCATGTTATTAGACAAATATTGATTCTGAACTGCTCCAGATGATGTAGGTGCTCAGTTGCAGTGGTAGTGTAGAAGCTTGGAGTTGTCTTTGGTGGGTTTCTTGCTTAAGTAAAATGCTATTCACCCTCCATATGCGTATAACTAAAAAGTATTAAAATAAGGTTACGAATATATATATATTCATATATTCATAATTCTTTCTATAACTGTAATGTACTGTAAACATCAATACTGTAAAAAGCTCACCATTATACATTTAAGTAACATACAGTATATTTGGGTTTCTAACACCCAGGAAAATACATCACATTGATTTTCGGCTATTTCAACGTTTCATTGCAGAAAGATTACAGTTGAGGTGGACAGTAAACAGAAAGGTGTTAAGGTGTTAAGGAATGTACTAGAGCCAATGTTTACATTTGTCACCAATATTGCATCATGCCCAATTTGCATAGAATTGAGCAACTGTCAGTTCAAATTTAGCTTTTCCTCTCAGTTTTCATGTGGCTTACTGCAATCTCTGGAATGGTGGCTCTGCATTATGCACTTATATAGGAAATAAGTGGTCATTGGTCGTTGGATTTGCTTTCTAGTGTGAGCACAGGGTGATTCCATTATTTTTTTCATCAGTCGTCTAGTTGATTGCTTTTCTTTCCGTCATCCAGTGCCCGGTGTTAATGCTTGAGGATTTCCTGTCTGGTTTTTTTTCTGGGTGGCAGAATTGGCTAGCGGTTTGCACTTTGGCCTCACCAACTACAGCACAGTAGGACAGGATGGTTTTCTGGCAGTGGCGCTTTGTACAGATTCGCAGACTCTTTAATTAATCTGTAAACTGGGCATGATAATATCAAACGAAATTTGGCTCACTGAGAATCTGTCGGTCTTCAGGGGAGACAGTGACTCTGTTTCAGATTTTTTCCCCCCGCAGAAACAAATAGTGTTTCCACTAGTGCTATCTTAAAACTGACCCTAATACTGACCTAGTGCTATCTTAATATTGAAAATCACAAACCGTGATTTTTTTTTTTATGCCATCAAATGTGGCTGTAGTATTTTTTAATCATTCAGTGCATAACTGAATAGTTGCTGTCAACATTATCCATAGGCCTTGGGTGATAAACAGTTCTCTGTGCTTTAAGCCTGTGTAATGGAGGCTTAACCTACTGGTCCAGTTATTGAAAGAGCTACCATCTGCACTGTAATCCTGTGTGCCCATCCATTTTGTTTTCTGTTTTGGCTGAGAAAGATATGATGTAAGAATGTACAAACACACCCCCACACACACCCACACACCCACACACACACACACACACACACACACACACACAAATATAGTGGAGCTATAAGTATTATATATAAGCTGAGACTAAAATAAGTATACTCCATATATACAGTGAGGAAAATAAGTATTTGAACATCCTGCTATTTTGCAAGTTCTCCCACTTAGAAATCATGAAGGGGTCTGAAATTGTCATCGTAGGTGCATGTCCACTGTGACCACATGATCTAAAAAATTTTTTCGAGAAATCACAATGTATGATTTTTGAACTATTTATTTGTATGATACAGCTGCAAATAAGTATTTGAACACCTGAGAAAGTCAATGTTAATATTTGGTTCAGAAGCCTTTGTTTGCAATTACAGAGGTCAAACATTTCCTGTAGTTTTTTACCAGGTTTGTACACACTGCAGGAGGGATTTTGGCCCACTCCTCCACACAGATCTTCCCTAGATCATTCAGGTTTCTGGCCTGTTGCTGAGAACCACGGAGTTTGAGCTCCCTCCAAAGATTCTCTATTGGGTTTAGGTCTGGAGACTGGCTAGGCCACACCACAGCCTTAATATGCTTCTTACAGAGCCACTCCATGGGTATCCTGACTGTGTGCTTCTTGTCATTGTCATGTTGGAAGACCCAGCCTCAACCCATCTTCAATACTCTAAAAGAGGGAAGGAGGTTGTTCCCCAAAATCTCACAATACATGGCCCCGGTCATCCTCTCCTTAATACAGTGGAGTCGCCCTGTCCCATGTGCAGAAAAACACTCCCAAAGCATGATGCTACCACCCCCATGCTTTACAGTAGGGATGGTGTTCTTGGGATGGTACTCATCATTTTCTTTCTGGAACTATGACCCAAAAGTTCTATTATGGTCTCATCTGACCACATGACTTTCTCCCATGACTCCTCTAGATCATCGAAATGGTCATTGGCAAACTCAAGACGTGCCTGGACATGTGCTGGTTTAAACAGGGGAACCTTCCGTGCCATGCATGATTTCAAACCATGACGTCTTAGTGTATAACCAACAGTAACCTTGGAAACGGTGGTCCCAGCTCTTTTCAGGTCATTGACTGCACTGCTTCCAGTATGTGTATGTGGATATTAGATTTTTTGTCCAATCCGATTTCAGGCTCTATGTGTTGCCATGTCAGTCTAATCTGCCCAGAGCCTTCATAGTCTATACTGCTGGCATTTTGACCATTAAAAATATTATCAACAGGTCTGTTTCTTTAACCAATCAGATTACATATTCGCTCTACAGGGCCAGCTTGCTTGCCCAGAATGTGATTCTCACTGTGACCATGGGTGTTGCTTGTGCAAATTCAAATTCAAATTTTATTGGTCACATACACATTCATACAGAGTACGACATGTAGTGGAATGCTTTTTTTTGACCGTCCAACAAGTAAACATGAAAAATAGAACAGCTAGCTGGCCCAGAATAGCGTCAGCATTTTTACGTCCTCTGATTGGTTGGCTAGAGGAAAACTGCTACAGCCAAGTGCGACTGGCAAAACACATCTGTAGCTCTGCACACATTAGTAAATCTAAGTTAGACTTTTGTATGCCTATGGAAGAATAGAAATTGATTTGGTTTCGGAAACACTTTAAAAATCCATTTTTCAGAAAAGCTAGACATTATGAGGAGAGGTCAGCCAACCCGAAGCTAGCTAGCTTGTCTCAGCCCGAGAAAAAAAAGGGTTTGTTCACCACTTCCAGACCAGTGAATACGAGCAGTACCACTGGCTTACAGCCTCTAAGGAGCAGTGTAATTATAAGTATGCATCTCTGGTAAGTAGGTTAATGGGAGAAGCCGAAAGAAATATTATTTTTATGTTATTAGACAAATATTGATCTAAACTGCTCCAGATGATGTTTTACAGTGCAGTTCAGTGACCAGGGTTATACAGAGGCTTTCCAAGACAGGTTCCACTTGGAAGAGTCCTCGCAAGAGTCGTTCAAAGAACTTGAGCCATCATGCTGTGTGTCAGGTGCAGAAGATGGCTTAAAAAACAGACTGAGTGCTGGCAGCATTACTTTAGAGGTTGTAGAAGCGGAAGGTCCGCTTGTCAGTGCTCACACCAAACCATACGCAACACACTGCAACAATCGGTTTGTATAGCCATCGTCCCAGAAGGAAGCCTCTTGTGAACTTGTTTGGTTCAGATGGTGTCTGCATATTTGGCAACACCTTGATAATGACTACCAAGAAAATTGTGTCTTGCCTACAGTCAAGAATGATAGTGGTAGCATCATTGTATGGGGTTGCATGAGTGCTGCCGGTACTTGGGAGCGACAGTTCATACAATAGTGTTGTATGAACAATAGTGTTCACTCAAAATGTCGACACTTTGGACACAGTTCACTTATGGTGTACTCAATTTTGTTGGCAGTTATTTAGAAAATAATGGGTGTATGTAGTTATTTTCAGAGGAAAGTAAATCCGTACTGCTAAACAAGCTGAACATAGATTACTGTAAAGTATATTCAATTTTTATTTCTACAGTAATGTCCCTATTTAAATGTTTATTTCTACAGTATTGTATTAAACTTTATTTTTAAGTATATGTCATGTACACCTTCTTAAATTAACTTTGGTTTAAAAGAGGCAGATGTAGAGGACAGAGTAGTATTAAGATGGATGTTCTTCTGTGGTGACCCCTAATGCGAGCAGTCAAAAGAAGAAGAAGAAGATCTTCTTAAATAAACTGATTTATGTTTTGACATAAAGGGCAAGAGCAGCTAATAGACGAATCAGGATTTTCTGGTCAAATTACACTGATCCATCCTTATACTGTGAAGACTACTGTTTAAAAGTTTTTAGTATATGACAGCATAAATGTTTTTTGTAATTCTGAGGATTATATGCTCAGAAATAATGGGATCATCCCTGAAAAATTTAATGCGTTTTGGTACTTCCAGCAAAGACAAAAGACAAAAATAAATTAACATTAACATTAACATAGTCTAAAGTTAAAAGTAGTTAAAAAAATATTGTATTGTAATATGAACAATTTTACTACAATAACTACTATGAGTATTGTTTATTCCTTTTTTTTTTTTTGTGTGGAAAACACATGTTACAACCTGACCTAATCAACCTACAGATATAGCTTCTTTGTACATTTAAGCACTGTATATACTTTATTACAGTGGTCCCCTGGTGGTCTAGTGGTGAAGATGCAGCGCTCTCACTGTTGCGACCCGGGTTCGATCCCCGGTCATGGAACCATCCCCAGCCACTCTCAGTGCCAAATCAAAACATGTGGAGGATCCGCTGTGGCGCCCCCTAACGGGAGAAGCCGAAGTTTTATATACTTTATTACAGTATATTGTTAATGTACAAACTTTGCAAAGTAAAAGATACACTGAAAACAGAACCACAAAACAAGGGGTAGACTTAATGACACAAATACCCTAATACACACAAACAGTAGTGTTTTAATCGACAAACTATTTGAGGACTAACAACAATTGGGTAACAGACCAATAAGAATAACAGGGTAGGGACAGGACCAGAGGCAAAACAATGTCAAGCACAAAAAAGAAAATATAGCTCATATTGCACAGAGAATCCTGCCATGTCATAATGTAATCATATTTCCTTTGGCATTGCAACTATAACATAAAATCTATGTGTTACTCCATGTCCTCTTAAGCATTTAATGTAAGAAATAACATGAATGTAATTGAACAAAACAAAGAAAACCTCACCTCTGATTCTGTTGTTTATTACGATAAAATCCCATGAATTAAATTTATCTGGTTTTAACAGTCTTACTTTCTTCTTTGCATGGTGATTCTAGACACTTCTAGAAATTTCCAATAAAAACTATTTTGGCCCATTGCGCAACTCTATTCATTTACTTAATTATGTAATCTATGGCTAGATTTATTGAGATCTGGCTCTAATCAAAATGAAGAGAATGTAAAAGCATACCTGGCCTGAGTCGTGAAAGCCATGTCTGTGTGGATAAGTAAGTAAACTCATTTGTAAACACTGCCCTGGCATGGCCGGCTGATCGGGATGACAGATTGCGAGCAGACGGCCTCCTGAATGTGCCACGGAGCTTCAGCTTCTCATTTATGGCTGACTGAAAAAACACCATGGTAAGCCAAAAAACCCACTCAGATAAAGAAAGAGAAAGAGTGGTTGGAGCAAACACAGGATGATAAGGAGGAATCTTAAAAAAGGCAAAGGTAACAAACCTTAATTCGGATAGATTTCGAACAGTCAATGTATCAATAATTCAAGGCAAAAAGCCACTAAATAAGGCCTTAGAATTACAAAGAATATGTTTTTGAGCCTGGTCTCCTAACTAAGGTATATTTCTGCTTCAGGACAGTGATGGTTGCTATTAGTTAAAATACATTGGAGTTATTCATCAACAGCTTGACAAAGAAAAGTTAAAAAGTTGAGCAATGCATCATATCATGATGTCTCATTAATGACATCAGAAGATTTCTGTAACGCACTGCTGGGTTCCAGAGCATGTTAATGAAGTTAATGAACTGCTCACTTGCTCATGGCTCGAGACTTCACTCTACTCATGTACAACCAATGTTTGCTCAAGTCCAGCTCCGCTATGGAATTTATATATTTTTTATATTATATTTATGATAAATTCATTCATTCATTCATTCATTCAATTAAGTAATTTAACAGATGTCTAGCTAGCAGGGGCTTTATTTGGGATGTTAGTCATTCAGGGCTGGGCCCAGATTCTCCTCCATCAAAAAAGACTTAAAATAGACTGTTACTATGCAAATGTTTTCTTGCATAAATTGTAAAAATCAGAGAAGGAAGGAAGGAAAGGTTTGCATTTAATTTATCATATAATCTAAACAGGAATAATCCAGCTGCTGAATATCTGAAACCAGAGACATTTTAGATATTTACTACAATTATTATAAGGTTTACATAATGGAAAATAAAAAAATATAAACCTCTTTGCCTAGTACTGAAAAATGACTATATAATGGGAGGCACAAATATCATTGTATGATTTGGTTGCTACAGGCCCATGCTAAATACTTAAGCTGTCCTTATGCTCTGCTCATATGTAACTTAGAACCCATATAGTTATTTACACACATTATTTTCTGTTTCAACATGAGAGGATGTTTGTGTATCAGTTTCAGTCACTTTATTGGTATTAAATTTGATAATACAATTATTTTTTCGCACTGACTATCTGAGTAAAAGTTTGTCAAAATTGATTGATTTATAGAAAAAGTATTTCCATGTATTAACTTTGCCATCTCCTTTTACTGGCATTTCCATGGTACTGTTCTAACTTGGAAGTTGAAAATTATTCAGGGCCAAAGAAAACTCTTCGGTGCAACAGTGCTGAATGTACAGGCATTTTTCATAAATTCATTCCCATTTTTTTTTACACAACTGGTTGAGCAGCAGATCATTGAGAAAAGGCTTAAAAACATCCTTCAAACAATTTCTTATTTTTCTCAAACCAGTATACCACAAAATGCATTCTGCTTTGATTGAGCGGTGCGGAATCATCAGAAAGGCTCTCTCCGAATTGGAATTATCCGCTCTCTGCTCTGCTTGGTTCATTGCTGCATTTCCTCAAAATACCAAACATTATAAACAGAAAGGTTGTACCCCTTTTCTTTTAAAAAAGTGAGAACTTTTACTTTGCTAGGTGTGTAATTACTTGTGTAATTTGTATTTTGTTTGGACATTGGTCCAATGGGTTTCACCTTAACTCTTAATATACTGTAAAGCTGCTTTGAGACAATGTCTGTTGTGAAAAGCGCTATAGAAAAAAACTTGACTTGACTTGACATTGCATAAAGGTGTAAGGAGATATATATTCATTTGCACTGATCAAATATTGTGGGTGCATGATGTGAACATTCTTTTTTCACTGTAAACAGTTTTGTCGTCCTGGAAAAAGCAATGTGTCAAACCCTCCAGAGATCTTACAACAGAGGGTTTTCCACTGTTCCAAGTTTTTTAGAAAGCTTCAGCCATTTATCATCTAAAGAACTGTACTTTTAGAGAGTGGTGCTCTGCTAATACTTAGGAGATATGCAATAATGGAATCTGAGCCAGTGGGTAACACAGCGGTTTTTCTAAATGGTTGACACACTAAGTAATGCCCCCACAGCAAAATGTTTAAGAAGGCTGCCCTTGTGGTTTGGTGATGGGAGGTATGGCATGGTAATTTTTATTTAGTGCAAGAGTTTTATACACTACTACACTACTAGTCCAGTCACTACATACTACATACAGTGTAAGACGTTAAACAGATATAACCAGTAAATGAGATTAAACTAAATTACATGTTCATGAGAAATGATTACTACATAATATCTTTGTATATTTTGTTTTCTTTTTTTTGTTTTGGCTTAATAAAAAAATCTTTAGAATACCGTAAAGAATTTAAGAAAGAAATGGTTTATATAAAAATCATACAGTTCCATTGTAACCCTTAAATGCAAGAGGCAGCATTTTAACGTCTTCTTGTTTTTCTTCTATCACTAAAGCTGTTATGCTTTATGCTACAGGGATTAGTTAACATGATGGCCAGAGAATCTTCTAGTTAAAGCATGAGTTTAGCAAGGACGTGAATGAAGTGTACAAGTGGGTGTCCCATTTGTGACTGTCCTTACAACCTAATCCAAGCATGCTATTTAAGAACATTCTGTATTTTCAATGAGTTGAAACACTAGAAATTTGAAGCACCACATTGCCAGGGTTGGACCATTTTGTTGGAGACTCAAAGGTTAATTTCCAATCTTAGTAGGATTTTTTTTTTTGCATTCCATTGTACTCGTTTTCTCCTCCAGGACTTTATTATAGGTGGCATTTCAGATCAGAGTCTTGTTGTCCTTATTTGTCTCTATTATTCGCTCTAGGTCATATGATGGTGGCTGCCGGACTCTTAGCGCTGACCTAATATTGCTGTTTTGTTGGTTTTAGGCACGCCACAGTTTCATTAAAGAGCATGGCGGAGAACATTGGATTTCTGTCACAGTTTAATAAATATCCATGCTCCTACTCTTTATGCGCTTTCCTTGTCACATGACCTACGAGCATTGAGGCTTTGTTGTGCGTATCCTGAGTCCTTACCCAGCTGGCTGTTTTACATCTTATTGCAATTATACTATTATACTTTACGGTAGAGATAACCAATCCAAAGGAACTAATCAAAGACCCATGGCAATTATATCATTAACTAATTATTCACATGGGGGCATGTTTGATTAATTTGAAGTATGTGAGTAATGCAACATTAATTTAATCAGTTTGACATCATTACAAAGTGACATTTTGACTGCCGCTTTCAAAAGGGTTATTTACAAATGATTACAATTGTTCACAACCTGCTGGCTAAGTACCTCTAAACGAATAACCTTACAGGCAAATGATTCACCACTTATTGTGTTAATCACAAAAACACACGTTTATCCCTCATCATTCTGTTCAACTGTGTCATGCACTCAGAGATTTCTAACACTCCAACTTTCAACACAAAGGCAAGATGTGTGACAGAAATCGAGGATTTTAGTTCACCACATCGGTAGCTGGTATTCCTATGAACTGCAGAAGCGTGAGAATGACATAATACTGGCACACTTGTTTGCTTTACACTCCCTCCTATACTCTGTGCCAAGTGACAGATTGGCACAATAACATGGCTTTGTCCTATGCCAGACATAGCAGTTACAGCAGAGACTATTGTTGTACCAACTAAGTCCACTTTAATACTTTAAGCATTTATTAAACACAAACAAAGCACAGATATGACAGTGTATCCTACACAATGTTCAACAATAATACAATCATTCCTTTGCTAATTAGAAAGACCTTCAACTTAAAGTAAATCTTCTAATAGACCTTCTATTTAATTCCGATTTATTATAATTTTTGCTGTAAACTCATCAATATTATAAGGCAGTGTACATTATCAGTGATGTTTAATACAATCGCCACTCTCACACCATGAAAAGATTTAGCTAAAGTTCTTTTCATACAACTATTCCCAGTCATTCATTGACCCAAACTACTTTTTTTGGGGGCTGTCCTTAAATCCTTAATCATTCAAGACTGATTATAGTGACTAAATATTAAAAGAGTGAGAAGAACATTTATTAATAGTAACTTGGCTGACATCTTTGTAAGTAGCCAAAGAGCTGTATATTACCTGGTTAAGAAATACGGTGCAACCTCGATACTCCCAGGGGTTACGTTCTATGACCCCTCGCGAGTAACAAAAGAAATCGTGAGGTTTTGACTCTCTCCTTTTGATGGTTTCTATTTTAAGGGGAATTGTACATGTACTGTAAACTCACCAAAAATTGTGAATAACTTGTCATTAATGTTTTATTTACTACTTTAAATGAATAATACAATGATAATAATGATGTAATTTGTTAGTACAAACTCTGTTGTAAAAAGTTACTCCGGACTTTTGAGCGACTCGCGGCCTATGAGATTTTTCGCGAGTTACTATTGGTCCATTTCCAAATGAAAAGTTGTGAACTATCGAGGTTGCGAGTGTCAAGGTTTTGAGTATGTGTCCATATGGTTATCATCCCTGGTTCCCCCTGGTTTCCTCTCATTTTTCCATAAGCTTGCCAGTAGGTGAAGTAGTGTCTCTAAATTGCCCTCTGGTGTGAATGAGTTTATATGTGTGTGTGTGTGTGTGTGTGTGTGTGTGTGTGTGTGTGTGTATATATATATATATCACAACCAGGGTATATTCTAACTTTACACCCAGTTTCTCTGGTAAAAAAGTATTCCTTATCCACCATTCTATCCAAGTTGTAAAGGGTTACTAAAGATATTAGTGTATTCCAGTCATTTTAGACACAGGCAGATTGATCAGGGTTAGTGAGGACGAAAGTTAGATATGATGTGTATTATTCAGTTTTGTTAGCAGAAAATATTATTGCTTGACATTTGCTCTCAACTCACACTGAGTAAAGCCCTGAAGGTTTGTGTGGGATGTAAGATGTTTCTATTTATTATATTATTTATGACATAATAAGGATTAGATTATATTCTTGAACTTTTCTATTAATTTTTTTCTGTAACACCACACTCGTGAGTGTACAGCAACTGAAATTTTACAAATAGATATAAGCATTGAGGTGTGCTTATATCTGGCTTCTATTATTATAACTCTGTTTGATGTTAAGATGAGGCAATATCGGTCAATAATAAAAAATAGGAAAATCTTTGAATAAGAAAATTATAATATATGTTATATTATATTATATTATATAAAAAGGAACTGGGAATGAGGCAAAGTTTGAGACTAAAGAATGGAAGCTAGAAACATTACATAGCCACAAAAATCTTTGCTGTGAAACACACCAGAGTACACAAGACAAAGACTAGACAAATGGTAAACTAATAATTATATTACTCAGTGAAAACCAGAATAATGACTGGTGAATACAGTGAATATGGAAGGGTAACACCAAAAACAGCAGCTTGAAGAAAGCTGGAAAGCACTTTATTAATCATATTTTGATTAAAGCTGATTAAACTGTTGAAGCTTTGACATTGTCCTATCATTTTCTGTTGTTCTGTTGTTCTGTTGTTCTGGTGATCTCAATTGCACTCAGGTTCTGGTTTAAGATATACCTTTATTTGTCCCACAGTGGGGAAATTGCAAACATCTGCAGTGGCCATGTGAAAGCTTAAAATTTAAAAGCAAATGCGTAAAAAATCTAGGAAATACATGCAAACCGAGAAAAGTATAGTATTTGAACATTCACAAACAATACTTTAACATATCAACTTTATCATAATCATAAAGGCAAATGAAAAATTAAGCATATAAGACATTTTATTGAGGTAGAGTAAAAATAATCTGCCAAATAAATGTCTTCAGCCTAAGAGGATTTGTCACAAATAAGCTCATCCACATTAATTACTTAAATACACTGCAGTTACTACCTGGAGTCTATATATGTAGACAGACCCCCAGGCCCTCCATAGATCAGCTCATACAGGCAGCTCAACCAAGAACCTTACAGGTAAATCAATAGCTTTTATTATGCAGGAGAAAAACAGCTTCTCTCTGACTTTTTTGCCCTTCTTCACCCTCCCTCCAGCTGGGAAATCAGTGACACAAAGGAGAAGCACAGTGTTGTTTAGTCAGGAATGCTTACGAGGCAAATTCCACCCTAACACAGATTTGTATTGAGTATGCGTGTGCTGCCGAAATGCATGATACTCTATATGGACTGATAGAGGTTGTTGACACCTTATCATAAGATTCATATGTGTTTTTTAAACATAACATTCCACAATATACCTATTTGCTGTCATAATAACCTTTACTCTTCTGGGAAGATGTTTTACGAGATCTTGAAGTGTGCTTGTGGAGATTGGTCAAATGGACGTTAATAAAGTCAGGTACTGATGTGGTGAGGAGACCCGGGGTACAGCCAACATTTCAGTTCATCCCAGAGGTGTTTAATAGGGTTGAGGTCAGATCTTGATAGTAGGCCACACAATATCTTCTACTGTAACCAGGTAATCCATACCTTCATGAAGCTTGCTTTGTACACAAACCTGGAACAGGTTCGGGTCTTGCATATCAAGTGAACTGAAATTTTAATGTTACCACATCCACAGACATACTATACTATTGTGTGCCTTCAACTTTGTGGTAACAATTTAGGAAAGAGCCACAAATGGCAGGAAATTCAGCGACAGTGTACTAATACTTGTGTCCAAATAGTGGATGTTAGTGGATATGTGTCCACAAAACTGAGATAAAGGAGATTATGGCTGATTAGAGGTTCTATTCAGAGCCCTAATTGCTTGTGGAAAGTACCTCCTTTTGAAATGCTTCATGCTGTCATTGTGGCATTTCCTTCTTAAAGGCATGTGAATAGGAATTACAGTGAATACAAAAAAAAAAACCCATCACTATATTGAATAAAATGAAAAGGGGAAAGAGGAAAAATTCTCAATCACGCATGCATGTTGTTTCATTTATCATGGTGCGCCTCTGCTACAACAAACAAAAAAGCAGGATATTAATCTGCTGAATTTTTTTCCTCTGCCAAAATAACTACAGTTTCTGAGCAATGTGCATATTAAATGTATATGGCTAGGATAATTCTGCAATTATGTATTATGATAATCTATAATGAAATTCAGATATTGTGGGTGTAAAAAATTCTAACTTAAATGTATTGATGTGTGCTGATCGCTAGTCGAACTTGGCTGTAACGGTTTCCCTCTGAACAACCAATCAGAGGACGGAAAAATGCTGACATTATTGTCTGTGAGGAAATCTGATTATTTAAAAAAACAGACCCATTGCTAATATAGTTTAAGGTACATTGGCCAGCAGTACTGACTATAAAGGCCCTGGGCGGATTAGATTGACATGGCAGCACATAGAGGCTTAAATCTGATTGAACAAAAAATGATTCACATACACGTACAGGAAGCAGTGCAGCCGAAGGGAACGCCAAGAAATGAAGAGAATAAACTGTTGGGACAAAATTAATACAATTTCTTGGAACAAATATTAGAATTTAGGTTGTAAAAGTAGGTCAGTGCTTCTGATAGTGTTTAGGCCAGCAGAGAAGGATTTACTGACCCTGATAGCCCACCACTGGTATTATCAATGGGAATATGTAATCTAATGTATTGTTATGATTATTATTATGGGAAAATAGGTATATGAAATTTTCTCCAAAATAAATGCACTTCTTTATTTGTTAATAAGCTGTATAGCATGACATATCCTGTAATTTCATTTGCAAAATTATTGACATAGATAATGTTCTGCTGAACCAGAATGATTTTTTTTATTAAATACATCATTGCACTAAAGATCAACGAGTTAAATATTTTTCTCATTCTGGTTTTGGTTTTACACAATAAGGAAAAAAGTGAGGAAAAAATCTCGAAACCTTTTTTTTAACAGACAAAGCAGAACTGCTATAGTGATGGATAGTGATGTCATCATTTCTTATTGCCCTTCTCACACATTTGTTCGTGTTTGCATTTGAATTCTATTTCAGTCCTGTCTCCTCTCCTGTCTATGTTCACCTGTTCTACGAATGTTTGACTATTTTAAGTATGTCTACTTATACCCTTGATTTACTACATATACTATTTATACCCTTGATCTTAATAAAAAAACATGTTCTTTTATTTGACTTAATCTTTGATGATCACCTTTGATGAATATAGATTATCTCTATTTAATTCTTTCTCTGTCTGTGTTTTGACCTCCACTATAGACAAGTATTTGCATAGTTTAAGCAGTTGTGTCTTGTTTCATTTATTTATTTATTTTAAGTAAAAAAAGAAATGGCCATACAAATAGTGTGTGACAGTGATTTATAGAAGTGAGACATTTATAATTGAGATTATAAACGATGGAGTCACATTGAATCTTGAGAAGTATTAAGGTATTCCGAAGAAGATCAGTGTTCATACGTACCTCATTAAATATGGGCTGAAATGTTTTTCTTTTTAAAGAAGCTTAGCACAATTTATTCAGGTCAGTAAGTTGATCTGATTAACTGACTGCAGCAGGACCCTGAAGCAAAGTGCCGTCCACAGCTGCATATAACCCACACCGTGTAATCGTTTGTCTAAGCATATTCGATTGTGTATTACCATTACATTTTGAATTAATGTAAGCTAACCCATTTTTGGTCTATATTTAACTTAAACCTGTGTGTGTGTCCTGCTTTTGACTCACTTACCATTGGGGTTCTCTCAATGTTCCTGTCATAGACTGTGCATGATTAATGTGCATGTAAAAGGAAACACTCGATACCATATAAGGGTTTCTGTTAATGTGTTATGTATTATCAGCAAATATTTATTGCATGCTTGACAGTATAAATGTGTATACAGTGGTTCCATAATTCTCCAACCAGTAGAACAGATGGTTCTCTTTTTATTTGCATTCCTTTCTTTTTTTAATATTAAATACTTTTTAATATGTAAAATGTAAACTTTGAGTGAAATACATATATTTCAGAATTTTTATTTTGGCCTACTTTTTGTTTTAATGCATGTTGCAGTATCTCACAAAAGTAAGTACACCCCTCACATTTTAGCGACTATTTTAGTAGATCTTTTCAAGGGACAATAATATAGAAATGAAACTAATTCAAAGAAGTCAATATGCAGCTTGTACAGCAGTTCAGATTTACTGTCCTCGGAAAATAACTCAACATTCAGCCATTATTGTCAAAATAGCTGGCAACAAAAGTGAGTACACCCTATATATTTTGTGTGAGCATCATAGTTATCTAGCACTGCCTCAACCATATTTTGGTTGCATTTTAATGAGATCTGTAAAAGTTTTTTCTTTGAAGATTTCCACATCACACTATAGATTTTTGTATTGATACTGATAAAGTGGCTGAAAATACAGTATGTTGCCTTTGGTCATTCAGTAACACTAGCATATAAGAGACAGAGGCTTGCTCTGCCATCCCTGGCCTTTAGAAACTCCTCTTTTCTGAATCTCATCCCACATATTTAATACTTTCCCCCTACTCTCACATCAAACAGGACACTGCTTTTCACTTAAATTAAACTTTCAGCTTTTTTTTCCACCAAATTATTATTTTTAGTACATTGCTGGAATGTTGTTGGACATCCAGGACTCTCATTTTCATGAGTGAATGGATTTATTTTAGCCTTTTCCAAACTGGAATGGTGGAAGTAAAGAGCGGAAGTGCTCAAACTTCATGGTTTAAAAAAAAAAAAAGTTGTCCAAATGTACTTTCCACATCAAGACAACATTTGTATGTGATAAATACATTTGTCCACAGCTAGCACTGAAAAACTAAAGGGTTTACCATCCCTGTGCATTAGAGCACATTCGGCTGCTTCTTGGAGCGCCAGGGTGGAACAGTACTGATAAAGTGGCATGTTGTTGCTGGATAGAGCTCTGTAAATGTTTCATGAAGTTTCTTGTCAAAGACAGAAAAGGAAACCAAGAAAATACAGCATTCTAAGAACTATTATAGCCTGTGTGTTCCTTTTTTTCTTCCATTGACTTGCATAAAGAAGCCTATAAGTCATTTTTGTCCCCAAGTGTTAACATATTTAGAGATAATAATATATTTCTAAACTCAGAAAATGTTTCCTGAACCTAATTCTCCCACAGTTCAAAGGTGAGGATTCTTCAATTATGAATAACAAAGGAGCTACCTGTACATCATGATAAAAAAAACTGAAGCAATTTATGGAAAGGAACATTGTATTGTCTGTTTTTCTGTCTGGTCTCTGGAAACAACACAGTACGATTCCTGTGGCTGCTGCTGCTCCTGCAAAAAAAGACCAATGACAGTTTTGAAGCTTTAGACTGTAAAAAGACATGTTCAGCTCTTTTTCCTTAAGGTTTTTAACACAGTTGACCACAGCAACTTGTTATAAAGGCTTCATTTTATTGGGTTGTACCATAAACGTGTTGGTTGGTCGGTTTGCTAATTATCTCTCTAATAGAATCCAGACTTAAAGCCTCTTAAAGCCTAAAAATCACAAAAAAATTATTATAACGAACTAATAAATTAATGCAGCGCTCATTTCTGTGGCCATTTTTTATTAAAAATAAAAATAAGATATATAACAGAAGAGAAATAAAACCTTCAAAGCAACACAAATTTATACACGACGTCCTTTCTTTATCCAAACATTAAAAAAAGAAACACCATAGGAATTTTTCTTTTTTTTAATCCCTAAACAATCCCTTCCCAGACAATATCAGCATTAACTGGAAAAAAAAAAAAAAAAAGCAACCGGAACCGGAACATAATTCATAAAGGAGCCTTGTACCATATTTACTAAATAAAACATCCAGAACCAACTGTACTCTTATGTATATAGCACAACATATAACATTTTTTAAATCCTTACAAAATTAATGATTATTAAATATAACATAATAAATCATAATTCTCCTTATTTAATCCCATCAGACTTTTAAGCATCCACACGTCAGGTGTTACAGCCAAAATTAATAACATATGCTATAAGGCAGCCATATTAACATTTTTTTTCTCTCATGCAGCCCTGTTTTTTTTTTTTTTTTTTTTTTTTATCTTGGTAGATTGTGTTTCACTTGAATGAACTTAAAATCTTCTCCAATTACTGTGATAAAAATCAACAATGCTACGTCAGCGCTTCTTTTCATGCGGGAATATCAGTGGAGATGAGAATACCAGCTGAAACATTATGGGAGATTTGGAAAAGGGGCCAGAGCTGTCAATCATTCCTGATATAATATAATATAATATATATATATATATATATATATGCTTATTGCCTTATCTGTCTATGGATTATTTGTTAAATTATTGAGCGATACCATTATATTTTGATGTAAAATTGCAGACTTCCTACACATCAAAAATTGGCATGTCTGATATTCATTAATTTTTTTATTGTATTTTTTTTAATTGAAATTTTTTTTTTTACTTTTTACACACAGCTGCATTTTTGGGGTCTGACCTGATATGAAATTGTCTGATTGCTGTAATATTGTTTATGTAAGTAATAGTTGATAAGTGTCACAGTGTGGTTTAGTTGAGTGAATTTAATTGAATTAAGTTCACTTCATTCACATCTTTCCTGTTACAATTGTTGTATTCGGCATAGAACAATATCCAAAAATTACATTTATGCTTTCTGTTTTTTTTATTTTTATTTCTTAGTAGTAATTTCATGTTCTAAATTGTGTGTGTGCTTGACCTACATGCTGAAAATAAGTGCCCTGATTGTTGGTTTAGTGGTGTATTTAACATAAAAATGGTCTGATAGGTGGGATAAATATAAGTAAGGAATAAAATATGATAGGGCATGCTTTAACAGATGATTAATATAAATCTATAAATATTGACAGAGCTGCTATCACAGTAAATTAATTAATAAATCTTCCGACTGTTCAGATGTTAAAATCCAATTATTTGTTTTTAGGGGTCTAAGCACAAGGTGCTCAAACGGGCTTTTTATTCCTCTTAATACAAACCGTGCAGAAAACTTGGTCAATGAATAGGGCTTAATTTATATATAATAAATATATTCTAATTCACATAATTAATTAACAGGAGGTTTAATAATTTTGTTCATTTATCCAATTAGCTGTAACTTATGATTGCTTGGATGTAAGTAAATGAAACTTGGCGGGAAATTTGAGGAGTAATCATACATTGGGAGAGTGCTAAAATGAGATCCAAAAAAAATATCATATAATTTATATGGCAATTTAATTGCTTGGAAAGAATTAGAGCTTTCATGAGTGCATCATTCTTATAATCTGTAACTTTAATTATCACTTCAGTACAAAAAAACATGCCTGCCATCAGTCACTCAGATTCCACTGGCATTTCAGAAAGATAGCATTGATCTATCATAACTAAATTTAATTTTAACTTTTGTAAAATTGGTCTGTTTGATTTTTGAATTGTTCTATGTATAGATGGGTAGAAATGTAATTATATCTAAAGAAAACACCTAAAAACCTGTCACTAGTATCTAAATATTGCAACCAGTGTTTGATGTAGATTTCTTTTGAGAAATAACAAGAGCTGTAAGGAAAAAGAAGTGTCATATTTAAGGGCACTAAACAAAACAGCCAGGCTGAACTAAAAGTTTTCCCCCTATAACCTACCCTCCATGCCTTGGTCAGGCTCTTTGTTCTGAAGTATTCTCCTATATGACCTTCTGGTCCCCCTCAGAATCAACCAGAAAAGAGCCATGGCAACATATTTTAACATCCCTGTCATGACAGTCTTGCTCAGGCCAGATGTTGGAGTTTGGCCTATGACTAGTAGATAGATATCATCACTTTGCTAGAGTGAAAACTTTTCATTGGTTGGCAATCTAGACAAATACAGATTTAGAGATTATAGGCCTTTTAGGTTTCTTAGAGAAATCTTCATTGTTCCTGACAATGTTTCTGATAATGTTTCTAAGTCCAACACCCCTAAGATTTTAAATAATGGTAGATTTTGCAATGTTATGGAGTGGTAAGCATCAAGGATGTTTTCTTGTGACAGTTAAAGCAGGGCTAAATGTGGATGTGTTTGTCTCTATTTGTGGAAGTGGATTAATTAACTCTGTGTTTATCTGGCAGCTTAGGTTTGGTTTTCCCTTTGTTGTTTTAACTCTTAAATTCTGTAAAGCTGCATTAAGACAATGTCCTTTGTGAAAAGCGCTTTAGAAATAAACTTGACTTTACTTGACTTTAAAAGTATTAGCAAAATACCTGACCTTCAGTAATGTGCATAATGAAAGCTCCATATACACAATATAACCTATAAGTAAGAATGAATCTTTACGAGGTTGTTACTTCAAATATTATATTTTATATTGTATATTGTTAATATATTTTATAGGAATTTTTGTATGTGCTAGCATTGCAAATTTAATTCAGATAAGCTAAAAAACTCGTAGCTCTATGAACACATAGGTTGCCATCGTTGTACTGGCAAAACTCGAGTGTTCTGCACAAAGTCCTGACCTCAACCCCATTGAACACATTTGCGCTGAATTAGAATGCTGACTGCACCCCAGACTTTACTAATGCTCATTTAAAAATCTTGTAAAAAGCCTTTTGATAAGAGTGAAGGATATTATAACAGCAAAGGAGACAAACGTTTTAAAAAAAGGACAGACAATTGTTTAAGTCAGCTCTCCATAAACCTTTAGCCTTACAGTGTATAGTCCCACTAGTTAGGACTAGGTTAGATATTTGAATAAAATAAAAGTACATTTCATATCCACGTATATCGAGAAATATTTACTACCATGCTGTCCTTATTTTTAACCTTTGAAAATGATTGAGTAGATTCATCTACAGTTTTTGGATATAATTTTACATTATATACTAGAGCGTAAACATATGCATACCATAAATGAATCATTTCAGTTTTACTTTGCATGGCAGACAGAATACAACATTTTGCCAGCATATCTAGATGGTGCTTTTGCAACAACTTATTTCATTAGTCTGTGGCTATTGCTTTGTACTCGTCTGCTTTTCAGTCTGCCATATCGAGTTGGGGCATTAACCATGACAGAGCATGCTTACTGGCCAACATATATTTCATTCACAAAGCAATTGATTTTCCTTTACACACACACACACACACACACACACACACACACACACACACACACACACAGAGAGAAAAGGAGGGTGCGCCAGTTATGAGCCAGAGCTTTCATAATTCCACATTTTTTTCAATGCACAGCCATTGGACATTCTAGCAGAATGAAAATATCATGGCTTTTTAGCATTGCATTGGTCATGTACTCTAAACTGGTCTGAGGAAAAACATGTATACCAACATTTACTAAATATTACATCAAATATACTGCTAAATATGCATACCAAAATATACTATACATTCTGAATATGAAAACTCTAACTAAAAGAGTTGTTCCTTGCCACAGTCACCATGGCTGCTCATCAGGGATAAATACACATCGTTCACCTTTACTATTAAAATTCTGTAAAGCTGCTCTGAGACAATGTCTGTTGTGAAATGCGCTATGGAAATAAACTTGACTAGACGTGATGTTTATTTAAGGTTGTACTAATTTTAGGATTGGACAAGGACCAGATCATTTTTTACTTTGTCCTGATACTAAGAAAAATGTAATAAAAAACATAAATGCAGAGATTTATTTTTAGAAAGTAAAGACCACACGCGGTGCCAAACATTGACACTCTTATCCAGGAAAATTCATGATATCAATCTGAAGTTGGTTATTCTCGTTTCTTCTACATTTACTGTACTATTACCTAGTTAAACAAAGACTTTGGAAAACACCAACTATTTTAGGCAATAGTTACAAGTGTGTTTTTATAAATTGTGCTACAAATATAGCAACTTTTCTATTTAATGACACACAATTGCAATATTGGGTGGAGAATTCAATATTGTGCATTTGGTATCTATTTTCACACCATGATTACAGCATCCCTATGGGTATAAATCACCAGTTGGGAGTAAACAAGAGTATACCCAGAAATTATCTAAGTAGATCATTTTTGTTCCTGTGCTATGGAGATACTGTACATTTTCTTTACATAATCTTAAAGCATTTCAGACAATTAAGTGCTTTTAATATTCATCAAATTTACTAGCAATTAGACTTTATTTCTGTAACGATTAGATCACTCTGTTGTTGGTGCAGGAACAACGCGGGTGACTGGAGAGTGACTGGAAGGACCCAAATGCAGGATGTCACAGGGGTATAGAGAAAACAGGCTTTAATAAAAAGTAAACAGAGCATTGGGGCAAAGGCAAAAACAAAATCCAACAACAGTCCAGGGTCGAAAACACAGGCAAACAGGGCAATGCAGGAAAGACAAAAACAAAATCGAAAACAAAGTCCAAAAAAAAACAAAGCCAGGAAACTGAGCAATACAGGGATGGCAGAAACACAAACCAAAAACCAGTCCAGAGTTAAAAACCAGAGGTAGGGCAGAAGAGGTGTCGGGATCAGGATCAGGATCAGGATCAGGATCAGACAGGGTGGCAAGAGTAATCTCAGGGGCTAGGGAGTTGGTAAGATAATCTGGCCCCAAGCTAAATTCTCTGGTGCCCTTAAATACCGAGAGGCGCGGGAAAAACGGCAAAATGGCCGCTGACCCGGAAGTGCACACCACAGAACTGGAAGATCCTGACACTCTCATAAATTCCATATCACTAGACAAATACAAGATACATAGGCAAAATGGTCCATGAGAAAACAGACTGGGGTAGATAGGAGCAAAAATCAAGAATGAAGAAAAAAACAACAAGAATCTAGTATCAATAAACATATTAGTCTTGATAAGTTCTGAGTCAGTGTAGCAGACTGTTGACATTAACTACAGTCCAAATCCAAATCCTCAAAGCTACTGTTCTTACTCTGTAATTTTATGGATCCCCAGGGCGTTGATGAGAAACCGTCCCCAGCTGCACAGAGTAGCCTCCAATCAAAGAAAACACTATCCAGAGGCATGCCAGGACGAAGTGGGCAGATCGGAGGAGAGGAGAGGGGCAGGAACTGTGGTCACTGGAACCTCAGAATCATGTTTAACTCCACTGACGGAGAGGTAGAGAGAAAGAGATAGAGAGAGAAAGAGAGAGAGAGAGAGAGAAGGATATGGATTATAAGTTTTTCTTATTTTTGTATAAAAGTTAAGGACACTGAGCAGTTGGGGACTCCGGCAAGACTCGCTATAGCAGCATAAGTAAAAGGGAGAGCCAGAAGGTAACACAGACATGAGGGATCTCTGGGATTAGAGACGGCCCACCACACCACCATCAACAAACCTGAGTGAGCACGTAAAGTGAGGGGATGAAAGTATTCAAATTTCCCAGTTCACCAAACACTCTATACTACAGATCTGCTCTTGTACCTAAGAAGAATCTACCTCAGAGAGTGTGGAGAACTCACCATTTACATCAACAAACTGATCAGTCAGATAAGACCTAAGCTAGGAGAGATCTGTTCCCTCTATTCCAACAACAGTCTCTAGTTTAGCAAGGAGGATAGGATGATCTAACGTCGAGCAAAACAAGTAAAGAGACAAAACCCTGATTAGAGGCCAATAACAGGTCATTTACCACTTTAACTAGCACCGTCTTTGTGCTATGATAAGGCCTACATGCTGACTATACGTTTCAAAAATGTTATTCTCAACTACAGTAGATGTGAGCATAACTGCTGTGCTACAGGCTTTTCTAAAATCTTGGAGACAAAGGGGAGGTTTGATATTGGACTATAGTTGGACAGCTGACAAAGTTTAAGGTCAGGTTTCTTAATTGGGGAAGTTGATAACTGGCAGTTTGAAGTATTTAGGTATTTAAAGTATTTAGGCAAATCTTTCAGGTTTTTTCTGTTTGAGTTATTCACAGTAGATAATATGAAAACATGGGATAAATATCATATAATGTATTTGGAATATAATGTAAACATTTTATTACCTATCTAAGTAATGTCTAAACCCAGCCCCTAGTTTCAGATCAGTATCAGCAGGCAAATTTCCCCCTCATCCTTCAACCGTCAAATGGTGTTAAGTATCAACTCGTCTTCATAAAACTTCAAATATTTCATTTGTATAGTCTTCAGATGAGCACTAAAACTAATGTCCAATATCTACCTACTTTATCTTTAATATCTGCTATCTTGTCTTATTTCTTTATTTTATGGTAATTGCTTGAACAAATCACCAAAGTTCAGTTAAAACACTTTTAATATTCATCTAATTTTCCTTTAATCTGGTAAGTTTCTGCCAAATAGTTTTAAGGAGGAAAAAACATAATTTTGACTCTAAACCAGGTCATACACTTGTTATACAGAGTATCGTTTAGATTCTGTATGTGTAGTATATTTAATTTCTTTTTAAGGATTTAATTGCCTCAAATGTGTATTATTAAATCTTAGAACTGAATAAATTGAGGACATAATTTCCTGTCTATAGTCATAGTCATGCATAAATGTACACATTTAATTTAAATAATTTGCAATGAGAATTTTTCAGTTCAGCTTCCATAAGCCTTCTGCTACACATACTTTTAAATCAATAGCACATACCTTTAGTTCCTTTCGCATTTTAGAGCACACTTACTCTCGATGTGTACGTTTATGCAGTTTTTGGCTGTAAATGTAAGCAAAAGATTCACTGGAGTAGTATATTTATTACTAACGATATGAAGTCATTGTGACGCTTGTGCACTTTAATTTTTTTAGTTATTAAACAGCAGACAAAACTCAGTTTGATGTTAATAGATAGGTTTAAAAGGTTTGTGTGTGTGTGTGTGTGTGTGTGTGTGTGTGTGTGTGTGTGTGTGTGTGTGTGTGTGTGAGAGAGAGAGG